>JAECUM010013003.1:0-96146 GCA_016617855.1 Megalonaias nervosa
TTCTTGCTCACAGAGCTCCGGGATGTCAGGTCTTGGACCTATCTAACTTTGCAGAATCTGAGAGGCCTAGGCCTGCAGAGATTTTGCAGTACCTAGTGTCCAAAGGTATCAAAACTGATGAAATACAAGGATTGCAAAATGGAGGAAAAGGTTTGTATTTCCTCTTTGCGAAAGGGAACAAACCACTATACAGGAATGACCAATGCATGGAAATAAGAGGGAAAGCGGTAAGAATTTATGCTCCCCCCCCCCTTATGAAGAGGCTAGGAGAGATGGCCACTGACATCCATTTTTCCGGGCTTCCCATGGAGATTCCACTGGAAGAACTAGTGGCCAAAGTAGAGAAAAATTTGGAGTCAAAACAGTAAGATCCCACATGGCAACATTCTGAGGTTTCCCAAAAGTTCTCACGGGGGTGAGAGAAATTACACTAAGCGAGCAAGATGCTAGGAAGATACCCGCTCATTTCTACGTTCTGGGTTTCCTGATAAAATCCTGGTTTTGTGGATGCCAACTACATAGACCTTGCTACAGGTGCAATGATCTAGGACATTTAGCTAGAGAATGCCCCAACCTAAACGACCCCACCAGTCAACAAAACAACCCTCCAAGATCGTATGCGGAAGTGGTATCAAAGGACAAAGTGGACACAAATACTGAGCAAATGATGGAAGAAATACCAGAGCCAGTAGACGATAAACTGGAAAAAACGGAAGTAAACATCTCCCATTGTCTTGGTGACCAGCCCATAAACCCAGAAAATAATACGAACGAAAGCGAAAAATGAAAAAATGGCAGCCAGAATAGCTCAGTAGAAAAAAGAAAGGCAAGAGCGAGGGCAAGAAAGATACAAAAACAAAAGGAAATGAAACTGATAGAGAAAGAGACAGCTCCCTTTTTGTGCTAGAAGAACCGAGCTTTGAAAGCAAAAAACAGCTAGAGAACTCAGATTCGCACAATTCGCAAGACAACAAAATAATCGAGGTAACTATAAACCTTGAATCACCAACCCAAACACAGAGAAAGGAAACGGAAGAAATTAAGACTTCGACGCCTATATTGTCCATAAAAAGGAAACGATCAGCCTCAGCTCCAGGAACACCAACGGAATCTGATATAACAGAACTGATCAAAGAGACAAGAAATGAAAAATCGGACTCGGAACAAAGAAGACGTGCAGTCTCATGGACAAGAGAAAGTCAGAGAAAAGCAATTAGTCTGGCATAATATAGAGCCAAAAGAACTGCTCACTAATAGTATTTTGACTAAAATAAATAAACATGTTCAAAATTACTTATTATGATAATTACATAGTCAAGAATGGAGGGATTAAACCTACATTTCCTGACTGTGAATTTAAATGGAATTACAAATAAAATTGATAAAATTATAATATTAGCAAAAAATTACGATATCATACTTTTGCAAGAAACGCACGGGACGCTTGATCATTTGGTGAAGAAACTGGAAGAAGAGCTAGACGCTCTAGTTCTCATCAGTAACCACCCAACATAAAGGAAATCAGGGGTGGCTACAATCGTCAGGCGTTCCGCCAAAGGCCTAAACTTTGAAAGTTTAAAGACCCCTAAAGAACTAGAGGGACGATTAGTGCACATTAAACTAAACAACTGGAATATTTTTAATATATATGTACCAACGGGAGGAATCAAACAAAAAAAAAATAGATTTTATAATAAATGCAAACCGATACGTTCAAAATTATATTGTAAATCCCTGCATTATAGGAGGAGATTTTAACTGGTTATCATCAGATTTAGATAAGAGCGAAGGACTCACCGAAAACGATAAAAATCTGCATAAATGGATAAGACTATTTACTAAAACAAACAATTTGGAAGATACATATAGATGGTTAAATGGGAATAAAAGAGAATATACATATATACATATCTATATAGGGGAAATAAAGGCAGTAGACTTGATACCTTCTCTATATCAGCGAACTATATCACTGCAGCGAAAACATGCTCGATACAAGACAATCAACTTGGTGACCATAAATCAGTAACACTCAAAATAATAACAACCAATAATTGTAAGTGGGGTCAGGGAATATGGAAGCTAAATAATACTCACTTAGCAGACAAAGAATACGTGAAAACCATGCAAAACTACCTAGGTAAATTTAGAGAAACTATAGGCGATGTAGGGGAAGAGTGGGAAAAATTCAAAAAAGAAATCAAACGTCTAAGTAAATATTATAGTAAGACTAAGAAACTGCGAAAACAGTGGATACAAAAAAATTCTTTAGAACTGCAAACTAAAAGTAATACACCAACTGAATCAGATGACGTAATAACTCAACAGTGGACTAATCTGGAAAGGGAAACGTCACAAGGGATCAAAATAAGGGCGGGAAAATTCGACAACTTATATAAGAAAGGGAGAGGTATATATAGAAGACTAGAATTTAAGAAAGGAGAAAATAAAAAAATATTTCAATACGGTATAATAATATACTTTTTAAAGACAAAAAGAACATCTTAGAAAGTATAAGGGACTACTATACCAAAATATATGAATCACAAAATATTTATGCTAATACTATAAATGACTTTTTAGGAAAAACTAGATATAAGCAAATATCACTTAATGATAATAAGAACTGTGAAAATTTTATTACATCAAATGAAATTTTAAATGCCATTAAAAGCCTAAAAAAAAGGGAAATCGCCAGGATCAGATGGGATTACCTCTGATTTTTACCAAAAATTTCAGAACGATTTAGTCGACATCTTAGAATTATTATATAACAACATATTATTTAAGGGAGAAATGTCTAAAAGTTTAAGGGAGGGCATTATAACATTAATATATAAAGGGAATGGAGATAGAGAGGAGATCAAAAACTGGAGACCTATTACACTCCTAAATACTGATTACAAAATACTAAGCAAAATGATTACGAATAGAATAAAAAATTGTTTAATAATATAATTGACTTAAACCAAAGTTGTGGGGGCTTAGGAAGAAAAATAACAAATAATTTACTCTCAATAAAAAATAAAAGATGAGAAAGGAGTCATGCTTCTATTCGATCAAGAAAAAGCCTTTGATCGAATAGAACATGAATTTATTTTTAAAACATTAGTAAAATTCGGCTTTGGTCCCAATATTATAAACCGGATAAAATCAATGTATAAAAATATAACTTCTAAAATATGTATTAATGGAGCTATAACAAATGAAATTAAAATTAACCGTTCAGTAAGGCAAGGTTGTCCTCTTTCTATGATACAATACGTAATAGCAATTGAATCCTTGAATATAAACATTAATCATAACACTAACATTCAAGGAATTAAAATACCTAATATGACGCACGAATTTAAAACTATACTGCATGCAGATGACTACACAAACTTCACCAGAGATGAATATTCTTTTAGACACTTGCAAGATGAATTTACACAATTTGGAAAAGCCTCTGGGTCAATAATAAATCATGATAAAACAGAAATCTTACTAATAGGAAACTGGAGAGGAAATCACCCAGGTCTTCCTCCAAACCTGATTAAAGATCACGTTAAAGCACTAGGAATCTTTTTCGGAAAGAACTCTACTCACAAAAACTATCGTGAGTTAAAAACTATCGTGAGTTAATACTCGGGATTAACGAACAGATTGAAACATGGACGGATACAAGGTTAAACCTAATAGACCGAATACAAGTTGCCAAAACTTACATGTATAGTCAATTGAATCATACACTGAATTCGGTTCACTTAACTGAAGCTATGGTTGGAAACATTGACGGAAAATACTGAGCTTTATTTGGAATGACAAAATTCACTATTTAAAGAAAAAAATTATTTGCAGACCAAAAGAAAGAGGCGGTCTAGCTCTACCAAATTTGAGTATTTACCAAAAATCTATAATTTTGAATAGGTTTAAAAATTTAAATAGTACACCCAAGCTTCCTTGGGAAGCAATATATATATATATATATATATATATATATTTGGATATACATGTCGTTTCAATAATGACATCTATAAAAATAAGTTAACCAAACTTTTACAACCGCCAGGATCTTGTAGACGAATCAAGGAACTAATATATACTTATAGGGATAATTCAACAATTTGGAATAAAAAAAATAATATATATAAAATTTTAAACGAACTAATAACACAAGACAAACAAGAAATTGAATTTTTACATCCCCATTTAAACTGGTCGGCATTTGGAAAAACTGGGCAAGTATAGGATCTGCCTCCATACAAGGTAGGCTCTTCCTATACTTGCATGACAAATGGCTGACAGGTGAAATGTCCTTTATTAGGCATATATTAACTATTATACCAAGATGTAGACTATGTGGAAAATTTCAGGATTCAAAAAAACATCTAATACTATATTGCTCCAAAAATGAGTCGGAGAGACAAACAATAAGAAATAAAATTCAAATTAAATATGATAAATTAGATGATAAAAATTTATTATATACTAATGATATAAATGATAAGGAAATTTACAATGACATAACCCTTTATATTAACAATATTATGAAAACAAAAATAGACTATAATAACTAACCAATATTTGGAAACTTTTGAGCAAACCTGTGAAATTCTGTGTCCTGTATATACAGAAACACAAACACAAAACAAATGAACCGTCTTACACGTGGTGAGATCCAATGGTGCGAGGCCAATGCTACGTGACTAACGTGAGGTAGTACGGCTCGCACCGGATCTCACCAAAAGGCAGCTATACAAGAACATTACGGAAACAAAAATGCGTTTCATACACTTACAGAATTAACACAATAAAATACATGTATGCACTTTACAATCTTATCTATCACTTTCTTAACTATCTATGCACTTCTTTCATCATACACTAAATTATCAAAGGCCCTAACAGACCGAGAGATACGGTAAGTCCAAATCGAGTCTCTCGAGTCAAAATGGGCAAATAAAAATAAATAACAACTCGAAGTATATGACCTATATTGCCAGTCCTAACATAAACACAAGATATCGTACAATACAACTAACACCAACACATAGCAAACATGGGACAATACTGATCCCAGGGAAGGATCATTTTCGATAAATAAACTCCAAAACCAGCCAGGGTAGAGGAGCCTTTTTAAACACTAGAATAGGAAGGTGTACAAACCCTATAATCAAAATTATAAAAATGGAACTTTTAAAAAATAAATAAATACGAAACAACATCTATATACTATGGGGAAAACATGAATACATAAAAACCATTGATTTTTGGCACTAGGGGGTTCCTCAAATGATATTAATCTGAGAGGTATCACACCAATAACGGAAACTAAGAAGACGATGAATTGGGGTGCACCGGCTCTGGAGACGAAAAGCGATCGCATAGCAGTGGCTACCAAAGTTAACACAGCGCTACTTCCAGAAGAGGTCGATTTAAACTGGGATTTAGTAGATTTTCTCTTCGCAAGAATTTGTTCCAGTACCAGTACCTTCGCCACCTTCTCCTTCTTTACCACACGTCGAGGATTTTAACAGACAGAAAGAAGAATTGGAGAAATTTTTACAGCAGCAGAAAGAGGCAGAACAAGCATTTCTCCTGAACAGCAACAGCGAGAAGAGGAGGCAAGAACGAAACGACAGGAAGAAGCAGTAGAGAAGAAACAAGGTCTAGGAGAGAAGGAGAACAGTGAACCTCAAACGGTAACGGTACTCTTGGACATTTTGGCCGAGTTAAGAAGTCTGAAACAAATGTATCAGACCTCTTTATTACGACCCAAGAGAAAAAGACCTTCCCGAGCCAAACAGTCTAATCCGGTTAGTACGCCGGAGATATCACCCCTAGTGATTTCTGCCAAATAATTAAAAGGAGCAAGTCCAGAAGTAGGCCTTGGGCGTGGCAAAGGCTTAAGGCAGTTAAAGCGGATTGCTTCTCGTTCCTGACTTTGTTTTTTGAAAAAAACAAACACCCAACGGCCCTTTTCAGGATCACTCACTTCTTTCGAAAAGAGATAATATTCATTTTGCCAAAATCAACTAAAACTCAAAACCCTTTTATTTTTAAACCCTATGATGTACGTGTGTGAGTGCATGAGTGTAGATCCTTATCATTCTAAAAAATAAAAACCAAGAGGCACTTACGTTTTTTTCAGTCTGGTCTATTCTGGTACACATTTTACAATCCAATATCACAACACAACACAAGACTTTAAAAAAGTTCATAGACTTCTTCTGTGTCTTTTTTCTTCTTTCACTCTGTTTTCTGATTTAATTCACTTTCACAAGTTTTTCCTCCTATTCTTCCTCACTTTTTTTTCGTCTTCGTTTCTTCTCTTTCTGAACGTGTCGGGGTTCTTCCTTTGCCGAGGGCACCTCTTTTTCTTCTTCCTCCTCCTGCTCCTGTTGTTTCTTAGGGCAATCTGAAGACCAGTGTCCCTTCTCCTGACAATGATAACAAGTATCTTGACTTTTGTCTTTTCTGACACTGGTCTTGCTTTTTTGACGGTCTGGACATTTTATAGCCCAATGCCCTTTCTTCTGACAGATATAGCAAGTATCTTGACTTTTATCTCGAAAGGAGGGAGAGTAGTCCGTCGGCTTGTCTGAAGAAAACTTTCCTATGAACACCTCGCAAAACTCTAATCAGAAGTTCGATTTGTGTGGGTTGTTCCATCGTGCTGGTCAGCTTGAGAGTGAAATGAATACTGAGAGGGAAGTCACCAGCTCTTTATATATGCACTAAGCCTGACATGGATATTTAGGGGTCCATGGCGTTCAAATGTTGTCATTTGACTTTTTGCAGTCAGATGAAACGATCGCATCATTTCGTAAAGAAAGAAGAAATTAAGAGCCAGAAACGTGATTTATCGCCTCACCCAGTAGCTGAAGTCTTGGCTCAAATTCATGCCAGCGATTTTGAAGATGAGTGAGTCAGAATCTAGGCCCAGAGAGTCTACACCCAGTCAAAATCCATCACCAACAGTAAACCCTGAAAACTACTACCTCATTCGAGAGACTGAAAAACGCTTCTCCAGAAAATTTAGAACTACGGCCTACACGTACGCTGTGAAGTTTAAAGATTTCAAGTCCGACGTACCGCTGGAAAAAGCAGAAGGGTTCATCACTGATGTGTGGGATTCTTTGTTAACCACATTGAAACGGCAATGTCAAGCCAAAGAAGACGATCGCTTGAGACTTTCCATTCATCACGACAGTTTGAAGTGCCCCGTTTGGATCGAGTTTAGCAGTCCATCAGAATAAACACCTTCCAAGGTCAACGACAAGATTCAACACGTGCAGCAATCCAACGACAAGTTTCACATCACCGATGGAAAAGCGACACTGTTCATGACCCACGTGTCTCTTCCCCAAGGGACCGGAAGCAAAAAGGTGTTATTGGTAGACGATCTTCGCATCACCAAAACGAGCCTCGTCCGAATTAACAACTCTCAAGACAAGATGTGTTAGCCCGTGCCATCGTGGTGGGACGAACGTATGCCGACAAGAACGACACGGCAGAATGGAAAAGAGCCTCGCAAACTATTAAAAAATCTAGCCGAGCAAAACAACGAAGAGAAGCAGAACTCCTGTTACTGCAAGCGGGGATATCCAAAGACATCCTGTGGCATTCCTGAAATGCAAAAATTGCAAGACGTCTTGGCTCCACGCTACACCTTGAAAATGCACCCTCAAGAAGTGCGCGGACCTCTGTTGTTTCGAGGCAAAGATTTCAAAGACGGAAAATACATTCACGTCTATCATCACGATGAACATTTCGATGCCATTACCAGTATCACTGCATTCCTGGGATACAGTTATTACTGTGAGAAATGTGACTATGGCTATAACAATCGTGAGCAACACAAGCATTGCGGATTGAAATGCTCAGGATGTTTAGCCTCTAAGCCTTGTCTGGACCAAGAACAAGAACGAGTGCATTGCCCAGCTTGTCAGCGCACGTTTGTCAGTCCAGCTTGTTACCAACATTTAAAGACGCAAGGTTCACAGCAGAAAAGAGCTTGTCAGCTCCTGAGATTGTGCCCTACTTGTGGACAAGGCATACGTACCAATAATGCCAAGGCGCACGTCTGTTCAGGAAAGAAGCGATGTCACATTTGTCGCCAAATCGTGGACTTGGAACACCAATGCTACATTCAAAAATACCAATCCAAACACGAAGAGGAAGATAATGACCAGAAGAAAGGCCATTTCATCTTTTTCGATTTCGAATGCATGCAAGAGACTGGCATTCACATTCCTAATTTCTGCGTGGCTCACCGAGCGTGTGAGAAGTGCATCCAAGAGCCTATCTTTACTCATTGCCCTCACTGTAGCAAGATTCCTGGAGGACGTGAAAAAATCTTTCGGGGACCAAACACGCTGACCGATTTTGCCCAATGGATCTTAGACCCTATCGACGAGACGTGGAGCCAAGAACACATCGAACGTTACGGAGATTGTCATCGCTATGCCACGGTGATGGCTCACAATTTTTCGGGATACAATGGACAATTTCTCCTCAGATACTATACGGAACAAAGTACCGAACGTCCTAAAGTCATTTTGAACGGAGCCAAAATCATTTCCATGCAAGTGGGTCAAGTGCAATTTAAAGATTCGATGAGTTACTTGGCCATGCATTTGAGTCGCATGCCTAAAACATTTGGAATGACAGAGATGGCCAAAGGCTATTTTCCACACTTTTTCAGTACCGAAGCCAATCAACACACCGTTCTACCCCATTTGCCCGAGGCTCACTACTACGACCCCGACAACATGCGCACTGAACAACGAGAAGCTTTCTACGCTTGGTACCAGACTCACACCTCGGACCCTTTCGACTTTCAGGAAGAAATGTTAAAGTATTGTCGTTCCGACATGGACATGTAACGGCGCTGCTGTGGAAAATGTCGAGAACTGTTCATGGAGCACGGAGGGATCGATCCTTTGAAAGAAGCCTGCACCATTGCCAAAGAGTGTTCCTTAGTGTACCGTCAACAATTCATGCCCGAAAACACCCTGGCTGTCATCAGTCCTCAAACGACCAATTTTGTCAAACGTCAATACTCGGTCAAAGCCCTACGCTGGTTACATTACTTGTGCGACAAGGAAGACAAATGGATCCAACATGCTCGCAACGGAGGAGGCAAAAAGACCATCGGAAGGTATTCGGTGGATGGCTGGGACTTAGAAAACCCCAAGATCGTGTACGAGTTTAACGGGTGCTTATTTCACGGATGTCCCATCTGCTAACCTGAACGTAAGACGACAAATCAGTTTTTACAACGAACCATGGAAGACTTGTACCAGACCACTTGTCAGCGACGCTTGAAATTAGAAGAGCAAGGATACCGAGTGGCAGAAATGTGGGAACACGAGTACGATCACCGTTTGAAAACCGATCCCGAGTTTAAGCGTATCGTGGAAAGTTACAAGCTGGTGGACCCACTGAACTCAAGGGACAGTTTGTACGGAGGACGGACGAGTGCCAACTGTTTGCTGTACCAATTCAACGAAGAGAAAGGAGAGGAAATCAAATACTTCGACGTGTGTTCTCTGTATCCGTACGTGTGCAAATACTGTCACTTACCCGCAGGGCACCCTCAATTGCTGACGGAACACATCGACGTGGACAACATTCGCCAATACGAAAGATTGATCAAATGTAAAGTTTTGCCTCCCACGTACTTGTAACCATCCCGTTTTAGCTCACCATTGCCAAGGAAAACTGATGTTTCCCTTGTGCCGTACTTGTGCCGAAACGTGCAACCAAGATCGACCCTGTCAGCAAAGCCAGGAAGAACGCGCCTTGACGGGAACATGGGTCAGCGTGGAATTGTTCAAAGCTCTGGACCTGGGATACCAACTGTTAGAAGTGTACGAAATTTACCACTTTCCCAAGACAGACAAATACCACAAGGGCGACGAGACTCAGAAATAAATTTTCGCAGACAACGTGAATGCCTTTTTGAAACTGAAACAAGAAGCTAGCGGCTATCCTTCCTGCTGCCGCTCTTCCGAAGACCAAAAAAAATTCAAAGACAAATACTGGGAGCAGGAAGGCATCACTTTAGACCACGTCGAGAAAAACGAAGGAAGGCGATCGTTTGCCAAAGTGATGTTAAATTGCTTGTGGGGTAAAATGGCACAACGACCGTGTTTACCCAAGACGGAATATTTGACAGAACCTTCCCGCTATTTCCAGATGATTCACGACTAAACCAAATACATGAAACACGTGGACGTCGTTCGTGAGGACTTGATCTTAGCCAATTACGAAGAAGAACTGGACTTTGTAGAAGCCGACGAATTTGGAAATGTCATCATTGCGGCTTACGTGACAGCCCATGCTCGCTTAAAACTGTACGAAGCTTTAGAACTATTAGGAGATCGTGTGTTGTATTTTGACACGGACAGTTGCATTTACATCGATCGCCTGGGTCAACCTCACCCTGTCATCGAAAGAGAGCGTTTAGGAGCCTGGACGGACGAGCATCCCGACGACAAGATTCTAAGTTTTGCAAGTGGCGGTCCCAAAAATTACGGCTACGAATACCGAGACCCACAAGGAGAGGTACACATTGAGTGTAAAGTGAAAGGATTGGCTCTCAATTATCGCACCAGTTGACTGGTGAACTTTGGCGTGTTGAAAGAAGCCTTGCAGTCTGGAGAGGATGGAAATTTTAAAGTGACCACCAACGAACCGCACAAGATTGTACGTTTACCCACACACCAAATCGTTAGCCGCCCCTTGGAAAAAGTCTATCAAATCGTGTGCCAGAAGCGAGTACGGCTTCCCAATCACTTCACTTTACCGTACGTTCACGACGATATTGGTCAGCATATAAAAAAGGACAGCGTTCAAGACCGATAGTTCATTGTGACTACCATTGCCAAGCGAGAAAGATGAATCCTTTCAAACAGCAAGTATCAAGCAAGAGCAAACTCGAGTGCGATGCTGTGCCTTGCGATGGCAGGGATGTCGTACGCTATGGCCTTAGCGATTCAGTACCACATCATCATGGGAACTTTGCTATAACTACTACTACCATACTTACCATGGAAAGTGATGCTGTGCGTGTTAAACCTGATGGATGCGAAAGTGATGCCACTCGTTATCGTACACCTTTTCACATTACTGGTTTTCATGGTGGATGTCATCATTATGAAACCATGCGGCCACCACTCTACGGATGTCATGCATATCTGAGCACACTCCTACATATTTCACCGTACCCTCATCGAAATGAACCTGTGAAAGACGAATATTCGTTCCCTGTGCGTTTGCCTGAATACTGCGACTATGAAAGTCGGATCCAAACCTTCCGAGGAAAATGGCCAAAATATCTGGGAGGACCTACCCCCGAAGAATTAGCTAGAGCTGGATTTATCTACTTGGGCGAAGGGGATAAAGTCTAGTGCTTCAGTTGTGGTGTGTCACTTCACGAGTGGGAGAAGAAAGATTGCGCTTACCTGGAACATGCTCGATGGTCTCCGGATTGTCACTACCTACCTTTAGTGGGACCTCTTCATTGAAGTGGACATACCATGTCGTGTAAGAAACCAGCTACGTGGCTAGGAGTCAAACGTTGGACAACCCCTAGACAAGTATTTAAACCCAAGTTGAAAATTAATCTTCAAACATTATCAAACGAATTGCAAGGGAAGATCTACAAGGAAATTTGGCAGGGACTTGCCAGAGCCAAATCTCAATTTGTGACTGTAGAACTTTTGTGTCGAGAAATTCACAAGAGGAAATTGACAAAAGTCAACAAACAAGTCCGATTTCTCTGGATCAAGGGTGCGTTATTCCTAATATTCCGCTTTTGACCATTTACATTTGAAGATTTTATTGACATTCTTGACCGTTTCCTGGAATGGCAGTGGTCAGAAATTACTCACTTTGTCCATTACTTTCGCTCTAGGAGAAATGTTTGACTGACATGGTTATGGATACTTTGCAAGAGAACATTCGTGGTTTGCCTGTGGAATTGAGAGAACGCATTTACCGCGAGGTCGTCAAAATACAAGTGAAACGCAAAGAACCATTGCATCCGTTACGTCACCGATGTTTGAACCACTGGTACCTAATGCTATAAGAGGACTGATTCTGATGAAAGTGTTCCAGTGGTCAGACATTGATGAATCGCGTGAAATTCATAAATTTTTGAATGCCACTCATTCAACTTGCAAGGTGAACCTAATACACCGAATTCCAACGGACGAATTAGAGGATTACAACAAATCTTTACAAGAACAATTCTTTCTAGTTCAAGAGGAAACTTCTGTGCGACATGTGGTGTGTGAGTTAGTGACTAAACTTTTTTGGTACGGTACTAAAATAAAATCGAGGCTGTTCAAAAAGTACACTTATTACCTTACACTAAAGAGGGTATAAAAACGGACTACCATGCCACGACCTTTATCATTCGTGAAACAACAGATTCCGTGGAAGGAAATCAATGACACTATTCAAACGGTAGAGGATTACGATCGTCTATTACGAGAATTGTGTCCATTGAATTGGGGTCGACGTGTTGTGTGTGTCTTAGTGACTTGCTTTCTGGGATTTCGTTTACCAGCCGATTCCTTGTGGACTCTTTACGAACAGTACATACCACTCCAAATAGCATGAAAGTGGCCCCTTTAAATGTACACGAGAGACTCAATCTGCTCAAAGCTTTGCGCTTTCATCTTGATACTTCTCAGCCTCTACGAGAAAACAAGATTCGTCAACTTTTAGGCACTGAAGATGTGTACGACGACGTGTGTGTAGCTTGTGAATTAAATCCTCACTGGAAAGATGTACGTGACTGGAAAAGTTGGGGGTTTGAGGCTTGGACAAAAGACGTGGCACACTATGCAAAAGATTTGTAATCCTAAAAAATTAAAACGTTCAGTAAAAGGAGTAACTTTTAAACCAGTGTTAGTGACAGTGCCAGAAGAAGAAGTCGTGACCGAGGAAAACCACTCTCTTCAGGACAGGACCGTGATCGACATCCCCGAAACGCCATTCCGGGAGGACTCTTGTGTGATTGTGCCAAGGAGTGTAGAGACTCTCAGAACATTACACACTACCCCTACGATTTCACCTCTTGATCATCACAAATGTTGTACAGAGACTTGTTTATATTCCACTATGATCGTTTTGATGTTTCTTTTATTCATGTACTTAGCCATTTGGCTTTTATGTATTTTTGTCTTTCGTGTTGTTCACTTTTAAAGATGTCCTGAAAAAAGTATAAAAACTCTTGTCTTGTCTGTCTTCGTGTCAAAAGTGACATTCCTTTCACTACTACTATGGCTACCTCTACTGTCTCTGCTCCCTCTTCCTCCACTGTCAAAGTCATTGACGAACACGTAAATCGGACTAGTTGGGAGGCCTTGTATCTTCGCCATCCCTTTAACATGCTCATTTCCGGACCTAGCGCTTCAGGCAAAACCGAATTTCTCAAACGTTTGATCGAACATTAACATCATTTGATCGATCGTCCACCTCAACGAATCGTGTGGTGTTATAAAGAGTGGCAATCGGCGTACAGCCTTCTGCGAGAAAGTCAAGGCGATTCCATTGTCTTTGTGGAAGGCATTCCTGGCGAGGACGACGGGATCGTGTCTGACCCTTATCAAACTCCTTTGGTTATTTTTGATGGCATGTTAGGAGAAGACGAAGAAGAAATTAAACTCTGGTTTATGCGCAAAGGGCATCATCGTAATGCCAGTGTCATTTACATCACCCAAAATTTGTTTCAACAAAGTAAAGCCCATCGTACCATCAGTCTCAATGCTCATTACGTGGTGTTGTTTAAAAACCCTAGAGATAAATCGCAAGTACAAGTCTTAGCCAAACAGTTAGGAACGTCTTGGCTGACTCATGCGTACGACGATGCCACTCAAGCCCCACACGCTTATTTACTCGTGGATTTAAAACCCACCACTCCCGATTATTTGCGATTTCGTACCCATCTGTTTCACCACTGGTGCCAAGACGGAAGGCCTGTCGTGAACACGTCCCCTTCGTTGACTTAACCACAACAACAATCACCAAAAAAAGACCATAAAAAGCTGTCACTTTGGCTCTGTCTCACATATCGTCAACATGACGTCCCTTCAGTCTCATCTTCCCATTAAATTGATTCGTGCCATGTACGGTATCAGTCACGAAAAAAATCCACAAATACGTGCTCGTGTCTTAGAAGTTAGTCTCAAAGAAGTCTTACGATGGTTTACGGTGACAGCACGTCAATTACTGCAAGGCATCATTCAGATTCCACATTAAACCAAACGTTTTTTTTGAGAAAAACAAAGTAGCCTTGACGTAGCTAGCCCATCCTCGCATTGACACTCAAACCAAAAAGCAAATCATTTTCAAACTTGGAGGAAGCGTTTCTCGAGGAGGTGTCATCATTCGTTCCCTCTTAAAATGGGATCCTAATGCTCCCAAAGTCGTCCCCAAGAAAAAAGCCACGCCCAAACGTACCCAGAAGAAAAAGAAAAAGAGCAACGGTGTCAAGACCAGGTCACAGCCTCAGAAGAAGAAAAAGAAAAGTCCACAGAAAACAGCTTCTACCCGCAAGAGAGCGTCTCCAAAAACTTCTCTTCCAGCTGTGACACTCTCTTCCTCTTTAGCGGTTGTGGCCGCTGCTCACACAGTACCTGCCCCCAAATTCAAAGTCCAAGAGAGAACGGGTGTGTTACAGAGTTTACTGGATTTGTCCAAGCAAGAACTGTCTCGATTTAGTCCGTTGCGAACTTCTCCACGACGTGTTGCCGGTCAAGTTGATACGACGTAAAGAGAATCAGTGGCGACGCATTCCAGTATAAAAATACCTGAGGCAAACAATACGGATCAGTGTTTTTGTGCTGCTAAACGCCCAAAGATGTCCCCTCCAAGAAGTGTACACCGTTACCATCGTGTTCCTTCTTCGGTCCAAAAAGGAAAAGGAAAACGAAAAAGGCAGTCACGTCATCCGAAAAAGAGCTTAGCTAAACATCGACGTCACCCTCTGAAAAGACACACTCGTCCAAAGAAAAAAAGGAGTAGCCACCATAAGGGAGGATTTTACATTAATATGGATAAAATAGTAGATAATTTCGCCACAAAGTTAGAGAACAACTTCCTAAAGAAACAATAAGATAAAAGGATGCATGTCGAGTCATGGACTTCAGTGTATTTTGTGCACCAAAAGATGTCACCTCATCGTCGTTCTCCTGTCCAGAAAGGAAAAAGAAAAACAGTTTCGTCATCCGAAAAAAACGCTTAGTCAAACATAGACGTCACCTCCAGAAAAGACACACTTGTCCAAAAAAAAAAAAAAGAGGAGCCACCAAAGAGGAGGATTCTTTGGCGATTTTGGAAAACACATCGTCACCTTTATGACTAAGCGATAGTCCCCCAAAAAAGGATTAAAGACCGTGTGACAAGTCATTATCGGTAGTGTATTTTTTGCTGTGTGCCACGGAACCAACGAACCAACCGAGAAAGATGTCACCTCCAAAAAGACATTCCTCTTCTGTCCCCAAAGGAAAGAAAAGGAAAGGAATGCCACCTCGTTTAGCCAAACATTGGGACACGTTGTCCGTTTGTCCAAAGGTCCTCCATCCATGCGAAAAAAACTCATACAAACTGCCTCCAAAGACGTCATCGATACCGTGTGCGAATGTTGTCTGAATGTCTTGAAAGGCACAATACCTTTGAGTAAACATCAGAAAAACTGCTTCGCCAAACATCGACACGTTCTTCGCCAAATAGTCCAAAAGAAAATACCCATTTGTCAAAAGAAAAAGATGTTGGTGCAACGCGGAGGAATTTTGCCCTTTTTCCCCATGTTACTGAAAGGAGTAATGGGCACAATAGGAGGACCCTTACTGAAAGGAATAATGGGAACAATAGGAGCACCCTTGCTGAAATGACTATTGGGAAACATCCTGGGAGGATGAAGATAAAAAGGTCCAAGAGGAAAAAAGGGACCTTTGGAGTCAAAAGATCTCAGACGTGATCCTTGAAATCCGATGGAAGGACGAAAACTGGCTTTAGTGCCTTACAAACGATGGATGGAATACCATCGTTGGCAAGAACAACGAATGCCGCATTTACCTCGCAATCCTCATTTGACCGAGATGTCCCAGTTACAACACGAATTGCAATCTTTGATGGATCGCAGCGATTTGTCAGAAACGGAAAAATCGGTACGGTACGGTCAATTGTTGCAACGACAGCAACTCTTTCACCAGAAATCTTTAGACGAAACAGCTCTACCCACTCTGAAAGATTTTAAGGCCTTGATGAAAAGTGCATCACCATCACCACCAGCACTAGCCCCTGTAATCAAGACAGAAAGTCCACCACCACTAGTTCTATTGATCAAGACAGAAAAAGAAGAAGAGCTTCAAACTCCACCAGAAAAAGTACGCAAGTTAACAACACCATCTACATCCAGAATTGGTTGGATTAAAAAGATGATGGCTACTCCTTCTTCCTCAGAAGAGAAAAAGAAAGAAGGGAAACGAGAAGTGAAACAAGAACTGATTATCCCAGTTCAGACATCTTCCTCCTTGACACCTATCGCTCGTCGGACACGTAGAACATTACAATCCAAGAAAATTCCACACGAGGAAAAGAGGAGCATCAGTGAAGAGTGGATCACTTATTAAAAAATAGAGAAGGTGTTAGCCAGCATTTACAACGATCCATCCCATCCTGCAGGTTATGGAGGAGTTCAGAAATTGTATCGTGCTGCCAAAACTCGACTGAAAAGTGTTCGTTTACCCCAAGTGCAACGCTGGTTACAAAAACAAGCCACGTACACCTTACACAAACCCATTCGACGAAAATTTTCCAGAAGTCGTACCCGAGTGGAAGGCATCGATTATCAATGGCAAGCCGATTTAGCCGATGTCTCTCATTTGACCACCTACAATCGTGGCTACAAATATTTGTTTTGTGTCATCGACGTCTTTTCCAAATTTGCCTGGGTCGTGCGATTGACTTCCAAATCGAGCAGTGAGTTAGTGCGAGCCCTGCAACTGGTGTTGAAACAAAGTGGGCGTCACCCTCTTCGATAGCAAACTGACAAAGGCACCGAATTTCTGAACCAAGCTTTCCAAAAAGAATTGTTGAAACGTGACATACATTTTTTCACCACCAAAGCCAGCACCGTGGAACGTTTTCAACGCACCTTGAAAGAACGCATGTGGAAATATTTTACGCATCAAGACACTCTCAAGTACATCGACGTCTTGCCACATCTCGTCCAATCGTACAACCAATCTTACCATCGGAGCATTGGGCGTGCCCCCCAAAAAGTGACTCCTGACAACGAAGTGACCGTCTTCGAGCGCCTGTTTGGTACGTCCCCGACTGTGCCTGTCCCCAAGAAAGGTGGAGTGCTGGCATCAGAAGATTGGGTACGAATTGGCAAAACCAAACGCACTTTCGACAAAGGTTACTTACCCAACTGGACCACCGAATTGTTTCGTGTCACCGAACGTGTACGTGGCCGTTATCCTCCCGTCTATAAATTGGAAGACATGAACGGGGAAGTGTTAAAAGGAACGTTTTACTTGCCCGAGTTACAACGTGTGACCAAATAAGAAGACGTCGTGTTCGAGATAGAAAGCATTCTCGATCGAAGAACTCGTAAAGTAGGAAAGAAACGTGTCAAAGAAGTCAAAGTACGTTGGAAAGGATATCCTCCCGGTTTTGACTCTTGGATCGACGCTTCGCAACTCATCGACTATAAAAAGAAGTGACCATCATGCCCTTCAACACAGCCTCAGCTACTGCAGTGACCACTCCTTCCCCCAGTTCCTCTCTGCAAGATCTACAAAAGCAACCCTTGTGGGTGTGGTGTGGACAACGTGTGCCTAAAACGCAAATCGTCTTTTTCTGCCAAATCTCTGTGGTGTATTGTGTCATCGGTGCTGCCATTGCCAATTTGAGTTTGCTACAAGGAGACAAACAATTGTGGACCATTTTACTTAGCAGTTGCATTGGTTACCTTCTTCCCAATCCGTCTCTGAAATATTCCTCTAACGGAAACAATAACAACAGGAGCCTTGCGTCCAACGTCAGTCCCCCATCCAATAGTCACCCTAACCATCCTCTTTTAGACACTCCTCTGACTCCCAGTGACCCCTCGGACACTTGAACTCTGGAATTATGAACAACCAATTTTACTTAACGTTACCCAGTGATAGTTCCATGGAGGTGTTTCCCAATAACACTTTGTGCTGTTTCTCGGCCATATTACCTCAGGCCATCCAATTGGATCAGGAAGCCGTTGGGAAGTGGCTTTAGTGAAAATAATTCACCTTACACAAATCAAAAACATTATCGAAAATCAAAACACTTTTACGGTAGAAGTTTATGACGAAGAAGTGCAACAACACTTGGATGAACGTAGCAGTCCAGCTGACTCTATGAAATCACAAGACCCCAAAACTAAACGAACCACTGATCGGTTGAAAATTTTCTCAGGATATTATTTTATTGGTCAACATTTGGTGAACACCATTGCTGACAAGTTCAATAACTTGTTTGGTCAAAAGCCTTGGAGAAAACCAGAACAAGTGTTACGATCGATTACCACAAAATAGCTCGTCGCCTACTGATCAAATTTTCAGAGGACAAAGTATTGGCCATTACATTTTGTCCTGAATTGTATGACATTTTGGGTGGAGACCCTAAGTTGATCAAGATTGCAAGCGAAATGCCAGCCGTGACCAGTAACTTGGATTTTGCGAAAATATTTTCGATTCCCTGTAGAAATCAACCAAGGACTGAATTTGATTTTTGTGTACACCGATGTGGCAGAGTACAACGTGGTGGAACACACCTCCGTACCGTTACTGCGTGTCATTCCTTTCAAAGTGGATTCTGCCACGAACGCTGACGAGGAAGGTGGAAACACCTATCACGTTCACCGCGAATTTGTACATCCTCACTATTTGCCCGTCAGTAAGTCGTATTTCGACACTGTCAACATTACTATGAAAGGAGATGTGGGACAAAATATTCCATTCACCACAGGGAAAGTCACAGTGAAACTCCATTTTCGAAAACGATTAATGTAACTTTTTGTCAGTCATGTATTCTGTGTACCAAGGAGTCGCTCGACAGCGAGGACATGGTTTAGGTGATATGCTCAAATCGGCCTTTCGTACAGTGGTTCCCGTTTTGAAACCGATGGTAACACGGGGATTGCACGCCTTAAAAGATGCCACGTTGACGCAAGGTAAAGAATTTCTCCAAAATGTCATCATTGACAAACAAAACCGCAAAGAAGCTTTCTTGAGAGCAGGCAAAAATGTCCTGCTTCAAACGGGTAAAGACATTTTGGGACGGCGAGAAACTCCTATAAATGCCCTGGGCGATGCCGAGTCAGACATTCCTGCTTCCCTGACGCCACAGCAAGGACAAGGCAGAAAAAGACGACGAAAACACCCCTTCAGAGGACTTCACACCCCTAGAGCTAGAAAGACTAACAAAAGACGTACTGTCCGAGAGTTAGACGTTTTTTGATTATAAAGTCAGAGAAAATGATGCACCGAGAGTCTTGCGCTTGTTCCAAGTCGGAACTGGATCTGCTTGCCATGCCACCCACCATGATGACAATGCAAGAATCCCAATGGGTCGAATTTCATCTCGTCAGCTCTTTGACGGATTCAGCTCCCATTGAGTTTGAAATCAAAGGACAACCCGAAGATTGCATCGACCTGAATAGCAGTTGCTTGTATCTGAAACTGAAAGTGATCAAAACGGACAACACCAATCCGGGAGCCGATGCCAGAGTAGCTTCCGTTAACAATTTCACGCATTCCTTGTTCAGCGAAGTCGATTTGTACCTGAATAACAAACTGGTCAGCAGTAGCATGGATACTTACCCTTACCGAGCGTACCTGGAAAATCTCTTGACGTACGGAAAAGTGGCCAAGAACACTCATCTGGATGCTTGCGTAGTTTGGAAACCTGACACCGCAGGTGAGAACAAGTTTAACGACACAGTCCTGACAGCCGATGACGATCGTCACAATGTGGGCTTTAACGACCGTCGAAGGAAAAATCCTGCAAGATCGTAATTTAGAACTGATGGATCGTTTGCATTTGGACATGTGGTTGCAAGACAAGTATTTGCTGAATGGAGTGGATATTCGCCTGAGACTCAATCTCAGCAGTGTCGCTTTTCATTTGATGGCTCATGCCAACGAGTACAAAGCCATCATCCAAGAAGCCAGACTTTACGTGCGCCGCGTAGAAGTGTTACCTAAAGCGGGAAACGACATCAGTCTAACATTGAGCAGATCGACCGCCAAGTATCCGATACGACGCGTAGAAGTGAAAACGTTCACCATTGCTGCTGGACTCCGATCCAAGATCGAAGATCATCTGTTCCAAGGACAGTTATCCAAACGTTTAATCGTTGGCATCGTCAGTAATGCAGCCCTCAACGGAGCCCACGATCAAAATCCTTTTCAGTTTAAGCACTACAGAGTGTCCAAGATCGAAGTCAGTCGCGATTGCAAGACTTTGTGTACCAGATCCTTCGAACCTAACTTGCCCATAAGAATTACTTGAGATCGTACTTGTCCCTGTACGAAGCTACCGGGCAACTAGGAACCAACGGCAGTCACGGTATTTAGTACGAAGATTATGTCGGAGGTTACACTTTGTGGGCCTTTGATTTCACTCCAGACTAAGGCAGCGACGAGGGACATTTCCATCCTATAAAATCCGGTCAACTGCGTGTGGAACTTCAGTTTGCAGCAGCTATCACTGAGACGGTCAACGTCATCTTGTATGCCGAATTCGATAATACCATAGAAATCAACAGTTTGAGAGAAGTCATTCTAGACTATTAGAAACAATGGAAGACTCCTATCCCTCACTGAACAGTAGTGAATCTTGGTAAATGGAATGGGAGGATAGCGTGAAAACAGAACCCCAAGACCAAGACAAAGAGGACGAGGTAGTAGTCCAGGTGGCCAGAACAAGAACAACATTTAGTGTCCTGTTTTGCTAAACACCTGGCGGATAAAATTACGAAATTGACCAAGAGAGATTGTTATGGATGTCAAAACAATCATCCCAGTCAAATTCAACACGATAAATGTCTGGTAATGAGTCAAGAAGAAAAATTGGACGAGTATCTAGACCAGGCTTGGAGTCTCATCTCAGAAGAAGCAGTGTTGCATGAGTGGTATAAAGACTTGCGTGATCATTCCTGCCCTCCATTGACTACTCTAGAGATCTATCGCATCGAATCTCTCTTAGCCCAGAGTTGGGAGACAAGGCGAAGAAACGGCTACTTGACAGATCGTTTCAAACAAAAAGTCAGAATTGAATTGATGACTTATCATTACCTGTGAAGAAAAAAAACAACCAAAAAAATGGATACCTGGGAACTTTATTACCTTTTGAACAATAGTTCGTATACTGCTTCTTGGAATCCTTGTCGTGTGCGCTAAAAATGAACTACCTCATCGCAAACCTCAAGACCATCAAACTTATGTCATCAACACAGACGAAAGTCATCTCCCAGGAACTCACTGGGTTGCCGTCTACTTCCCTCAAGAGGACTGTGTGGAATACTTTGATTGGTTTGGATTTACCCCTTTGGAAGACGATATCATTGACTTTGAGAAGAAATGCCCAGATGACACGATTCAATATTGTGAAATTACAAGGCACAGATTCCATGGTGTGTGGACAATATTGTGTGTATTTTCTTCATCAACGCAGTCTTGGATATCCTTTAGAACATTTAGTGACTTATTTTGATCGTCATTCTTCTAGAAACAATGAGAAAGTAGATCGATGGTTTTGTAACCATTATGGCTATCTTTTGTCTTTAGCTAGGAAACGTAGTGTACATCAATGGCCTCATGACTTCCACCAATGGAAGTCTCACATGATTTCACAACGTTGTCAACCTTGTCAAAAACAATTTGTTTGATGTTATTGTTAATTGTTAGTTGTTAGTAGTTGATTGTTTATTTGAATAAAAAATGCTGTGTTTTTGAAGAAAAATGTGTCTGTCGTTTGTTTTCAAAAACACTGTGAATATATGCTCTTTGACTTTCTCTCTATCCCTCACCATGACATTCGCTATCATAGTGTTCCAACTCAACAAAAATCAAGTAGGGATGTCTTCTATCGCGTCCGCGTTTGAACCATATAAAGCGGGTTGGTCTCCAGTCTGGCCATCCACTGTTGACTCGTCAACCTATGAACATGCCTTCCAGACTAGCCAAGCTGAACGAAGCTTACGTCAATTTACATCGTGTCAGGCGAAACCTGATACCGAAGCCTGAAGGGATATAGAATGTCAGGATGTTATCCATAGCCCAAGACCTAGTAGAAGAGGTTTCCAGAAAAGAAATCAAAAAAGAACGAGAAGAATGGACAGAGAAGTACAGATTTCAGAAACAAAGAGAACAGCAACAACAACAGCAGCAACAGCAGCAGCAGCAGCAGCAGCAAGAACCAGACAGAGGTTTTGTGGACTGCCGTGTGGACACCAAAGAGTTCTCCTTCTTTTTCCGCAGAAGCAGACCGTATCGTATAGGAAAGCCTGCCGCCAGACGGGGACGCAATCTTAGACAGTAAAAAAAGATTGCCATCACTCCCCGTCAACAAAAAACAGCCCTTTTCAGGGCTACCCCAAGACTCTAGAAAAGACATACTAATTCAATTTGCCAAAACTTTTAAAATTTAAAAAAAATAAATAGAAGTGTGTCTATAAGCACTTCGTTTCTTTTGTCAGTAAAAAAATCCACTCTTTGTTTTCCCTGTCTTGTCCAATCGTGCATGTCTGTGTTTGTAAGTAAAAAGTAAAAAAGTCAATGTGAGTGGTTCTTTTAGGTCCGCGCGTTTCATGTGATGGTAAATTTGCATGTCAAGGGATGTTTACCTTCACGTCCGTGCTCCAGGAATATAAAGCGGCACAATTGTCAGTCTGGCTACCATTGTTGACTAGTCAACATTAAAAATGAGCAGCAGATTAGCAAAATTGTTGGAGCTCCAAATGCACCTGGAGTGTGCCAGGCGTTTTTTAGACGAACTGGCTAGGGAGGCCATAGCGGAGAAAGACAGGATAGAAGAGGAGGAGAAGAAAAAGAAAGAAAAGGAGAAGGAGGAAAAGATCCTGCCTCACCTCTTCATGAGACCTCAGTGTGAGGTGAAGCCAGAGATGAGGACACTTCCACAGACAGTATCAGCCCCACAACAAAGACAGCCACAACCAGTACAGCGTGCAGAGGAGGCAAGGAGACCAGATCATCATCATCATCATCCCCGGGTCTGACACAGAGGACAGAGGGAACAACAAGTATTCACTATTCCACAAACAGAGGAGTGGGATAGTGAAGCCAATCAACCTCCCTCTGCGCTCCCAACCACACGCATCAATTGGGAGCAGGACTGGAGGAGACTTTGCGTGTGTGGTGCCAGGCCAGGAAGGTGTCACCATTAGCTAGGTGTATTTCTAGTTCTATAAAAACAGCCCTTCTCAGGGCTAGCCAGATCTCTAGAAAAGAGAGACTATTCAATTTGCCAATTAGTGTGAATGTAGAGTAGTGACTATAAACACTCATTCCTTTACTGATGTGTGTCTGTGTGTGTGTGTGTGTGTGTGTGTGTGTGTGTGTGTGTGTGTGTGTGTGTGTGTGTGTGTGTGTGTGTGTGTGTGTGTGTGTGTTTGCATGCGCGTTCGTTGGAGTGGATAGTAGATAGGTGTGTGTTTTTCTTCTCTTCCTTCGTTGGTGTGGATAGTAAATAGGTGTGTGTTTCATGCTTGCTCGTTCGTTGGTGAGGATAGTAAATAGATGTGTGTTTGTGTTTTTCTTCTCTTCCTTCGTTGGTGTGGATAGTAGATAGGTGTGTGTTTTATGCTTGCTCTTTCGTTGGTGAGGATAGTAAATAGGTGTGTGTTTTATGCTTGCTCTTTCGTTGGTGTGGATAGTATATAGGTGTGTGTTTTATGCTTGCTCGTTCGTTGGTGAGGATAGTATATTTGTATGTTTTATGCTTGCTCGTTCGTTGGTGAGGATAGTATATAGGTGTGTGTTTTATGCTTGCTCGTTCGTTGGTGAGGATAGATATTTGTGTTTTATGCTTGCTCGTTCGTTAGTGAGGATAGTATATTTGTGTGTTTTATGCTTGCTCGTTCGTTAGTGAGGATAGTAAATTTGTGTGTTTTATGCTTGCTCGTTCGTTGGTGAGGATAGTATATAGGTGTGTGTTGTATGCTTTCTCGTTCGTTGGTGATGATAGTATATAGGTGTGTGTTTTATGCTTTCTCGTTCGTTTGTGAGGATAGTATATCCAATGTGAAGTGAGTGTAAGGGATGTTTTCGTTCACGTCCGTGCTTGACGTATATAACGCGGAACGCTAGTCAGTCTGGCTACCCACGTTGACTAGTCAATAACTTCAAAAGAAAAAATGAATTTGTTTAATGAATTAAGGCATAGTTATTTCTGGATGATGGATGCAGCCTACGTGGTGGAAAGGATTGAAAAAGAATGGAGCTATCCAGTCTCGAAAGACTGTGACCAGTCAAGTCAATAGCCTCAAGGTAGCCAGGGATCAGGTGGCCGGAATGATAGAAGAGGAGGTGGAAAAATTAAGAGGATTCATAAAGCCTAAGTATATAAGAGTGGAGACATTGAAGGAAACCCTTGATCTTGTCATCAAAGTGAGGAGCTTCTTGCAAAGATACATTTAATTGCACAGAGTGGTCTTTTGTCAAGTGGGTCTTAGACCAGTTAAAGAAAGCCGAAGACAAGATGAAAAACGTGATGGAAGAAGAAGTGAAAAAGATTAAAGAGAGCTGGACAAAAGAAAGAAAGGACAAAGAAAACATAAGGAGAAAAGAAGAGTTTGAGAGACTGAACAGGAACTGGATGAAGGTACAGGAAAAGTTTAGAGCTCTGGGACATCCTAACTGGATTCCAGACGAAGAAAAGAAGACGAAGAAAGGAATTATTGAAAAAGTGAGAACGTGGTGGAAGAAGTGTAGACAATAGAAGAAGACAAAGGCCCGTTTCCGGGCCACTTCATATGCCTCGAAAAGATTTATTCTTTCTTGCCTAAAAAATTTAAAACCCTACTCTACTAAAACACGAACGTGACTGATTCGTGTTTGTCTATAGAAATGACACAGGTGGCATGACGTCACAGTGCTATCTTGCTACACTGTTGCCAATGACCAGTACCGTGACGTCACCCTACCTGTTCCATTCCTCTTGGCGCTATACAGGCCCAGCGTGTGCTAGTCGCTATACAAAATTTCCATTGGGGCTATAGTGCCCCAGGCTAATTTTTTGGGCATATAAATCGGAGGGCCATAGTGCCCCAGGCTGATTTTCCTTCTTTGGCATGATGAGGGCTATAGTACCCCAATACACTACTTTCGCCTTGTCGTGTCAGAATAGAAAAGAGAATGGTCATGGGGACAGATTTATCCGTCTAACTAGATACCAACGGTCATTTAGGAAACATGAACTGGCGAGATGAAAAGCGGATTACTACATATTTACAGAGTTTCGTGATTATACATTTAAATATGAATTAAAATTCTCTAACCTGCATGATAATTCCATTTATTCGCTTCTATTCAAATTGTTGTTAGTATTCTTAAGAATTCGCCTGCAGAATCTATGGATAGCATGTTCCGTTGTGTGTGTATGTGTGCGCGCGCGCACGCATGCACGCACGCACGCACACACACACACACACGCACGCACGCACGCACACACACACACAGAGCAGAATACCAAAACATAAATACAAGCAGAAATTTTAAAGTAGTATAGATATAATCTCATACACGAATTAACATCAGTTATTGTTAAACCTATGGAATATCTTAGATGGTCCTCTATGGCCTAAAAGGCTAAAGTAGTATAGTGCAGCACCCTACGGACAATGGGAAAATACATTACAGACCCTCCCCCCCCCCCCTCTGGGCACGTCTACGGACACGATTTCTACGGACAAAATATCACCCTGGGTACATCTACGGACAATGGGAATTTTGTATAGTGACTAGCACACCATGGGTCAATATGACGTCACGGTACTGGACACTTGCAACAATGTAGCAAGTACCGTGACGTCATGCCACCTGTTTCATTTCTATACAAAGTGTTATGCATTTGCGTGCGTGTCAGTGGATGGTAGAGTATGTTTTATATATTCGTTTTTTTTTTTTTTCATAGATTGATGAACATCAATCTATCATGCACAAATTATACAATCGACTAAAAAAAATTTTACGTAAGAAAATAATGTTTTAGGGAGTTAAATATAAATTATAAAATCGAATAAAAAGAATTTTTAGGCAAGAAAGAACAAATCTTTTCGAGGCAGTGGAGTGGCCCTGAAAAGGGCCTTTGATTTTTGCTTCTATTGTCTCCAGTTCTTCCACCAGCTTCTTAATTTTCCAATGGTTCCTTTCTTCGTCTTTTTCTTTTCTTCGTCTGGAATCCAGTCTGGATGTCCCATGTCTCTAAATTTTTTCTGCATTTTCGTCCAGTTGATGTTCAGTGTTTCAAAGTCCACTTTCTTTTTTTGGTTTTCCTTCTCCTTTCTCTCTTTTGTCCAGGTGTCTTTGATTTTCTTTACCTCTTCTTTCATTACTTTTTTCATCTTGTATTCTACTTTTATTAATTGTTGTGAACCCCACTGGACAAAAGACCACTCTGACCAATTAAATGTATCTTGCAAGAATCTCCTCACTTTGATGACAAGATCAAGGGCTTCCTTCAATGTCCCCACTCTTACATACTTAGGCTTGATGAATCCTCTTATTTTTTCCGCCTCCTCTTCTATCATTCCTGCCACCTGATCCCTGGCTACTTTCAGGCTAGTAACATGACTGGTCACAAAGTCTTGGCTGCCTGGATAGCTCCATTCTTTTTCAATCCTTTCCACCACGTAGGCTGCATCCATCATCCAAAATTAACTGTCTTAATTCATTGAACAAATCCATTTTTTCTTGAAGTTGTTCACTAGTCAACGCGGGTAGCTAGACTGACTAGCGTTCCGCGTTATCAAGCACGGACGTGAACGAAAACATCCCTTACACTCACTTCACATATTATATACTATCCACACCAAAGAACGAGAATGCATAAAACATACCATATTTACTATCCTCACCAACGAATGAGAAAGCATAAAACACACCACATATATTATCCACAACAACGAACGAGCATGCATAAAACATACACACTATACTATCCTCACCAACGAACGAGAATGCATAAAACATACACATATCTACTATCCACACGAACGAAAGCGAAAGCTTAAAACATACACACTATACTATCTACACCAACGTACGCGAATGCCTAAAACACACACACTATACTATCCACACAAACGAAGGAAGAGAAGAAACACACACACACACACACACACACACACACACACACACACACACACACACAACAGTAAAGGAGTGAGTGTTTATAGTCACACTACTCTGCATTCACACAAATTGGCAACTTGAATAGTCTCTCTTTTCTAGAGATTTGGTTAGCACTGAGAAGGGCTTTTTCTTGGAACTCCAATTGCACCTGGCTAATGGTGGCACCTACAAAGTCTGGCCCCACAGGCGCAACGTCGGCTCCAGTCCTGCTCCCTATTGATGTGTGTGGTTGGGAGCGCAGAGGGAGCTTGACTGACTTCATTATTCCAGTCTTCAGTCTGAGGGATAGTGAACAGTTGTTCCCTCCTCCTTCTATTCCACACCCTGGGATGATGTTGCTGGAGCTGCGGCTCCCGCTCTTGCCGCTGTCTGTCCAACTCCTCCCATGCCTCCTCCTCCCAATTTTCAATTTGAGGGACAGCGGCTCTCGGCCGTTGTGGTGCTGGTAGTGACTGCGGTGTTGGTAGTGGTGGTGTAGGCGTCTTCACCACAGGTTTGACCTCACAGACAAGTCTTATCATGAGATGAGGCAGTATCCCTCTTTCCTTTTCTTCTTCTTCTTCCTTCTTTTTTTCCTCCTCTTCTTTTAACCTGGCTTCCTCCTGTACCGCCACCATAGCCAACTCATCTAGAAGGCGCCTGGCATGCTCCAGGAGCATCTGGAGTTCCAACAGTTTTTGTAGTCTGCTCATCTTCTTTTAAGTTGACTAGTCAACAATGGTAGCCAGACTGAAGAGTGCTCTGCTTTATATTCCTGGAGCACGAACGTGATGGAAAACATCGCTAACACCAAAACTTACCATCACATGAAACGCGCGGACCTAAAGGAAACACTCACGTTGACTTTTTTTACTTACAAACACAGACATGCACGATTCGACAGGACAGAGAAAACGAAGAGTGAATTTTTGCTGATAAAAGAAACGAAGTGCTTATAGACACACTTCTATTTTTTTGAAAGACACAAACACACAAATTTGTTTTGTATCGTGTCGTCTGGGCGTTTCTTCTCATAAAGTCAAAGATATCGTCTTCCAAAGG
Source organism: Megalonaias nervosa (assembly GCA_016617855.1). NCBI lineage: Eukaryota > Metazoa > Mollusca > Bivalvia > Unionida > Unionidae > Megalonaias > Megalonaias nervosa. The sequence continues at coordinate 28,461 of JAECUM010013003.1, forward strand.
GGTAAATCCAAACCAATCAAAATATTCCACACAGTCCTCTTGAGGGAAGTAGACGGCAACCCAGTGAGTTCCTGGGAGATGATTGTCGTCCGTGTTGATGACATAAGCTTGATGGTCTTGAGGTTTGCGATGAGGTAGTTCATTTTTAGCGCACACGACAGGATTCCAAGAAGCAGTATACGAACTATTGTTCAAAAGGTAATAAAGTTCCCAGGTATCCATTTTTTTATTGTTTTTTTTCTTCACAGGTAATGATAAGTCATCAGTTCAATTCTGACTTTTTGTTTGAAACGATCTGTCAAGTAGCCATTTCTTCGCCTTGTCTCCCAACTCTGGGATAAGAGAGATTCGATGCGATAGATCTCTAGAGTAGTCAGTGGAGGGCAGGAATGATCACGCAAGCCTTTATACCACTCATGCAACACTGCTTCTTCTGAGATGAGACTCCAAGCCTGGTCTAGATACTCGTCCAATTTTTCTTCTTGACTCATTACCAGACATTTATCGTGTTGAATTTGACTGAGATGATTGTTTTGACATCCATAACAATCTCTCTTGGTCAATTCCGTAATTTTATCCGCCAGGTGTTTAGCAAAACAGGACACTAAATGTTGTTCTTGTTCTGGCCATCTGGACTTGACTACTACCTCGTCCTCTTTGTCTTGGTCTTGGGGTTCTGTTTTCACGCTATCCTCCCATTCCATTTCCCAAGATTCACTACTGTTCAGTGAGGGATAGGAGTCTTCCATTGTTTCTAATAGTCTAGAATGACTTCTCTCAAACCGTCGATTTCTATGGTATTATCGAATTCGGCATACAAGATGACGTTGACCGTCTCAGTGATAGCTGCTGCAAACTGAAGTTCCACACGCAGTTGACCGGATTTTATAGGATGGAAATGTCCCTCGTCGCTGCCTTGGTCCGGAGTGAAATCAAAGGCCCACAAAGTGTAACCTCCGACATAATCTTCGTACTAAATACCGTGACTGCCGTTGGTTCCTAGTTGCCCCGTAGCTTCGTACAGGGACAAGTACGATCTCAAGTAATTCTTCTGGGCAAGTTAGGTTCGAAGGGTCTGGTACACAAAGTCTTGCAATCGCGACTGACTTCGATCTTGGACACTCTGTAGTGCTTAAACTGAAAAGGATTTTGATCGTGGGCTCCGTTGAGGGCTGCATTACTGACGATGCCAACGATTAAACGTTTGGATAACTGTCCTTGGAACAGATGATCTTCGATCTTGGATCGGAGTCCAGCAGCAATGGTGAACGTTTTCACTTCTACGCGTCGTATCGGATACTTGGCGGTCGATCTGCTCAATGTTAGACTGATGTCGTTTCCCGCTTTAGGTAACACTTCTACGCGGCGCACGTAAAGTCTGGCTTCTTGGATGATGGTTTTGTACTCGTTAGCATGAGCCATCAAATGGAAAGCGACACTGCTGCGATTGAGTCTCAGGCGAATATCCACTCCATTCAGCAAACACTTGTCTTGCAACCACATGTCCAAATGCAAACGATCCATCAGTTCTAAATTACGATCTTGCAGGATTTTCCTTCGACGGTTGTTAAAACCCACATTGTGAGGATTGTCATCGGCTGTCAGCGCTGTTTCGTTAAACGTGTCTTCACCTGCGGTGTCAGGTTTCCATACCACGCAAGCATCCAGATGAGTGTTCTTGGCCACTTTTCCGTACGTCAAGAGATTTTCCAGGTACGCTCGGTAAGGGTAAATATCCATGCTACTGCTGACCAGTTTGTCATTCAAGTACAAATCCACTTCACTGAACAAGGAATGCATGAAATTGTTAACGGGAGCTACTCTGGCATCGGCTCCCGGATTGGTGTTGTCCGTTTTGATCATTTTCAGTTTCAGATACAAGTAACTGCTATTCAGATGGAGATAATCTTCCGGCTATCCTTTGATTTCAAACTCAATGGGAGCTGAATCCGTCAAAGAGGAGACGGGATGAAATTCGACCCATTGGGATTCTTGCATTGTCATCATGGTGGGTGGCATAGAAAACAGATCCAGTTCGGACTTGGAACAAGCGCAAGACTCTCTGTGCATCATTTTCTTTTTCTAATAATCATAAACGTCTAACTCTCGGACGGTTTTTCTTTTCTTAGACTTTCTAGCTCTAGGGGTGTGAAGTCCTCTGAAGGGGTGTTTTCGTCGTCTTTTTCTGCCTTGTCCTTGCTGTGGCGTCAGGGAAGCAGGAATACCCGACTCGGCATCGCCCAGGGCATTTATAGGAGTTTCTCGCCGACCCAAAAGGTCTTTGCCCGTTTGAAGCAAGACATTTTTGCTTGCTCTCAAGAAAGCTTCTTTGCGGTTTTGTTTGTCAATGATGACATTTTGGAGAAATTCTTTACCTTGCCTCAACGCGGCATCTTTTAAGGCGTGCAATCCCCGTGTTACCATCGGTTTCAAAACGGGAACCACTGTACGAAAGGCCGATTTGAGCATATCACCTAAACCATGTCCTCGCTGTCGAGCGACTCCTTGGTACACAGAATACATGACTGACAAAAAGTTACATTAATCGTTTTCGAAAATGGAGTTTCACTGTGACTTTCCCTGTGGTGAATGGAATATTTTGTCCCACATCTCCTTTCATAGTAATGTTGACAGTGTCGAAATACGACTTACTGACGGGCAAATAGTGAGGATGTACAAATTCGCGGTGAACGTGATAGGTGTTTCCACCTTCCTCGTCAGCGTTCGTGGCAGAATCCACTTTGAAAGGAATGACACGCAGTAACGGTACGGAGGTGTGTTCCACCACGTTGTACTCTGCCACATCGGAGTACACAAAAATCAAATTCAGTCCTTGGTTCATTTCTACAGGGAATCGAAAATGTTTCCGAAAATCCAAGTTACCGGTCATAGCTGGTGTTTCGTTTCTCATCTTGATCAACTTGGGGTCTCCACCCAAAATGTCATACAATTCAGGACAAAATGTAATGGCCAATCCTTTGTCCTCTGAAAATTTCATCATTAGGCGACGAGCTATTTTGTGGTACTCGATCGTGACACTTCTTCTGGCATTCTCCAAGGCTTTACCAAACATGAAATTGAACCTCTCAGCAATGGTGTTCACCAAATGTTGACCAATAAAATAATATCCTGAGAAAATTGTCAACCGATCAGTGGTTCGTTTAGTTTTGGGGTCTTGTGATTTCATAGAGTCAGCTGGACTGCTACGTTCATCCAAGTGTTGTTGCACTTCTTCGTCATAAACTTCTACCGTAAAAGTGTTTTCATTTTCGATAATGTTTTTGATTTGTGTAAGGTGAATTATTTTCACTAAAGCCACTTCCCAACGGCTTCCTGATCCAATTGGATGGCCTGAGGTAATATGGCCGAGAAACAGCACAAAGTGTTATTGGGAAACACCTCCATGGAACTATCACTGGGTAACGTTAAGTAAAATTGGTTGTTCATAATTCCAGAGTTCAAGTGTCCGAGGGGTCACTGGGAGTCAGAGGAGTGTCTAAAAGAGGATGGTTAGGGTGACTGTTGGATGGGGGACTGACGTTGGACGCAAGGCTCCTGTTGTTATTGTTTCCGTTAGAGGAATATTTCAGAGACGGATTGGGAAGAAGGTAACCAATGCAACTGCTAAGTAAAATGGTCCACAATTGTTTGTCTCCTTGTAGCAAACTCAAATTGGCAATGGCAGCACCGATGACACAATACACCACAGAGATTTGGCAGAAAAAGACGATTTGCGTTTTAGGCACACGTTGTCCACACCACACCCACAAGGGTTGCTTTTGTAGATCTTGCAGAGAGGAACTGGGGGAAGGAGTGGTCACTGCAGTAGCTGAGGCTGTGTTGAAGGGCATGATGGTCACTTCTTTTTATAGTCGATGAGTTGCGAAGCGTCGATCCAAGAGTCAAAACCGGGAGGATATCCTTTCCAACGTACTTTGACTTCTTTGACACGTTTCTTTCCTACTTTACGAGTTCTTCGATCGAGAATGCTTTCTATCTCGAACACGACGTCTTCTTATTTGGTCACACGTTGTAACTCGGGTAAGTAAAACGTTCCTTTTAACACTTCCCCGTTCATGTCTTCCAATTTATAGACGGGAGGATAACGGCCACGTACACGTTCGGTGACACGAAACAATTCGGTGGTCCAGTTGGGTAAGTAACCTTTGTCGAAAGTGCGTTTGGTTTTGCCAATTCGTACCCAATCTTCTGATGCCAGCACTCCACCTTTCTTGGGGACAGGCACTGTCGGGGACGTACCAAACAGGCGCTCGAAGACGGTCACTTCGTTGTCAGGAGTCACTTTTTGGGGGGCACGCCCAATGCTCCGATGGTAAGATTGGTTGTACGATTGGACGAGGTGTGGCAAGACGTCGATGTACTTGAGAGTGTCTTGATGCGTAAAATATTTCCACATGCGTTCTTTCAAGGTGCGTTGAAAACGTTCCACGATGCTGGCTTTGGTTTCCGGATTCTCATTGGTGAAAAAATGAATGTCACGTTTCTTCAATTCTTTTTGGAAAGCTTGGTTCAGAAATTCGGTGCCTTTGTCAGTTTGCCATCGAAGAGGGTGACGCCCACTTTGTTTCAACAACAGTTGCAGGGCTCGCACTAACTCACTGCTCGATTTGGAAGTCAATGGTACGACCCAAGCAGATTTGGAAAAGACGTCGATGACACAAAACAAATATTTGTAGCCACGATTGTAGGTGGTCAAATGAGAGACATCGGCTAAATCGGCTTGCCATTGGTGATCGATACCCTCTACTTGGGTGCGACTTCTGGAAAATTTTAGTCGAATGGGTTTGTGTAAGGTGTACGTGGCTTGTTCTTGTAACCATCGTTGCACATGAGGTAAACGGATACTTTTCAGTCGAGTTTTGGCAGCACGATACAATTTCTGAACTCCTCCGTAACCTGTACGATGGGATGGATCGTAGTAAATGCTGGCTAACACCTTCTCCATGTTTTAATAAGTGATCCAATCTTCACTGATGCTATTCTTGTCTTTCTGTGGTATTTTCTTGGTTTGTAATGCATTGCGTGTCCGACGAGCAACAGGTGTTGAGGAGGAGGACAGTGTTTGAACAGGGGTAATCAGTTCTTGTTTCACTTCTGTCTTGGCTTTCGTTTTTTTCATCTGAGGAAGAAGGAGTAGCCATCATCTTTTTAATAAACCAATTCTGGATGTAGGTGGTGTTGTTAACTTGCGTACTTTTTCAGGTGCAGTTTGAAACTCTTCTTCTTTTTTTGTCTTGATCACTGGGACTAGTGGTAGTTGACTTTCTGTCTTGACCATTGGAGATGGTAGTGGTGGTGATGGACTTTTCATCAAGGCCTTAAAAGCTTTCAGAGTGGTTTGAGCTGTTTCGTCTAAAGCTTTCTGGTGAAAGAGTTGCAGTAGTTGCAACAATTGACCGTACCGTTGCGATTTTTCCGTTTCTGACAAATCGCTGCGATCCATCAACGATTGCAATTCGTGTTGTAACTGGGACATCTCGGTCAGATGAGGATTGGGAGGTAAATGTGGGGTTCGTTGTTCTTGCCAACGATGGCATTCCATCCATCGTTTGTAAGGGACTAAAGCTAGTTTTCGTCCTTCCATCAGATTTCAAGGATCACGTCTGAGATCTTTTGACTCCAGTGTCCTCCTTTTATCTTCTTGGTCTTTTATCTTGGAATTAGGGCAGGTGTAATATGTCCCATTGCATTCAGTATAGGTTTCGCTACATTGGTAATAAGTCCTAACAGGGGTAAAAATCCTGCGCGTTGCATCAACATCTTTTTCTTTTGACGAATGGGTATTCTCTTTTGGACTATTTGGCGAAGAACGTGTCGATGTTTGGCGAAGCAGTTTTTCTGATGTTTACTCAAAGGTATTGTGCCTTTCAAGACGTTCAGACAACATTCGCTCACCGTATCGATGACATCTTTGGGGGCAGTTTGAATGAGTTGTCTTCGCATGGGTGGAGGAGCTTTGGACAGGACAGACAACATGTCCCAATGTTTGACTAAACGAGGAGGCAGTACTTTCTCTTTCTTTGCTTTGGGAATAGAAGAAGGATGTCTTTTCTTGGGTGACATCTTTGTTTGTTGATTCCGGGACACACACCAAAAATACACTAACGTCGATGACTTATCACACGGTCTTTTATCCTTTTTGGGGGGACTATCGCTTCGTCATAAAGGTGACAATGTGTTTTCCAAAATCGCCAAAGAATCCTCCTCTTTGACGACTCCTCTTTTTCTTTGGACGAGTGTGTCTTTTCTGGGGGTGAGGTCGATGTTTGGCTAAGCGTTTTCTCGCCTGACGAGACTGTCTTTTTCTTTTTCCTTTCTGGACAGGAGAACGACGATGAGGTGACATCTTTTGGTGCACAAAAAATGCACTGACATCCATGGCTCGACATGCGTCTTTTTATCTTATTTTTTTTTTTTGGAGCCTGTCCTTTACCCTTGTGACAAACTTATCGGCTATCTTATCGAATTCAAGAAAAGGGCCAAAGAAACCTCCCTTTTGGTGGCTTCTCCTTTTCTTTCGACGAGTGTGTCTTTTCAGAGGGTGACGTCGATGTTTGGCTAAGCGTTTCTTAGGATAACGTGACTGCCTTTTTCGTTTTCGATTTCCTTTTTGGACCGAAGAAGAACGACGATGGTAACGGTGTACACTTCTTGGAGGGGACATCTTTGGGCGTTTAGCAGCACAAAAAGACTGATCCGTATTGTTTTCCTCGGGTCTTTTTTATACTGGAATGCGTCGCCACTGATTCTCTTTACGTAGTATCAACATGATGACAGGCAACACACGTCGTGGAGGAGTTCGCAACGGACTAAATCGGGAGAGTTCTTGCTTGGACAAATCCAGTAAACTCTGTAACACACCCGTTCTCTCTTGGACTTTGAATTTGGGGGCAGGTACTGTATGAGCAGCGGCCACAGCCGCTAAAGAGGAAGAGGGTGTCACAGCTGGAGGAGACGTTTTTGGAGACACTCTCTTGCGAGTAGAAGCTGTTTTCTGTGGTTTCTTTTTCTTTTTCTGAGGCTGTGACCTGGTCTTGACACCGTTGCTCTTTTTCTTTTTCTTCTGGGTACGTTTGGGCGTGGCTTTTTTCTTGGGGACGACTTTGGGAGCATTAGGATCCCATTTTAAGAGGGAACGAATGATGACACCTCCTAGAGAACCGCTTCCTCCAGGTTTCAAAATGATTTGCTTTTTGGTTTGAGTGTCAATGCGAGGATCGGCTAGTTGCGTCAAGGCGCCCTTGTTTCTCTCCAAAAAAAAAACGTTTGGTTTGATGTGGAATCTGAATGATGCCTTGCAGTAATTGACGTGCTGTCACCGTAAACTATCGTAAGACTTCTTTGAGACTAGCTTCTAAGACACGAGCACGTATTTGTGGATTTTTTTCGCGACTGATACCGTACAAGGCACGAATCAATTTAATGGGAAGATGAGACTGAAGTGACGTCATGTTGACGATGTGTGAGACAGAGTCAAAGTGACCGAGGTTTTTATAGATTTTTTTTGGTGATTGTGATTAAGTCGACGAAGGAGACGTGTACACGACAGGCCCTCCGTCTTGGCACCAGTGGTGAAACAGATGGGTACGAAATCGCAAATAATCGGGAGTGGTGGGTTTTAAATCCACGAGTAAATAAGCATGTGGTTTTTGAGTGGCATCGTCGTACGCATTTGTCAGCCAAGGCGTCCCTAAATGTTTGGCTAAAACTTGTACTTGCGATTTATCTCTAGGGCTTTTAAACAACACCACGTAATGAGCATTGAGACTGATGGTACGATGGGCTTTACTTTGTTGAAACAAATTTTGGGTGATGTAAATGACACTGGCATTACGATGATGCCCTTTGCGTGTAAACCAGAGTTTAATTTCTTCTTCGTCTTCTCCTAACATGTCAAAAATAACCAAATGAGTTTGACTAGGATCAAACACCGTCCCGTCGTCCTCGCCAGGAATGCCTTCCACAAAGACGATGAAATCGCCTTGACTTTCTCGCAGAAGGCTGTACGCTGATTGCCACTCTTTTGTAACACCACAAGATGCGTTGAGGTGGACGATCGATCAAATGATGTTAATGTTCGATCAAACGTTTGACAAATTCGGTTTTGCCGGAACCTCTCGGTCCGGCAATGAGCATGTTAAAGGGATGGCGAAGATACAAGGCCTCCCAACTAGTCCGATTTACGTGTTCGTCAATGACTTTGACAGTGGAGGAAGAGGGAGCAGAGACAGTAGAGGTAGCCATAGTAGTAGTGAAAGGAATGTCACTTTTGACACGAAGACAGACAAGACAAGAGTTTTTATACTTTTTTCAGGACATCTTTAAAAGTGAACAACACGAAAGACAAAAATACATAAAAGCCAAATGGCTAAGTACATGAATAAAAGAAACATCAAAACGATCATAGTGGAATATAAACAAGTCTCTGTACAACATTTGTGATGATCAAGAGGTGAAATCGTAGGGGTAGTGTGTAATGTTCTGAGAGTCTCTACACTCCTTGGCACAATCACACAAGAGTCCTCCCGGAATGGCCTTTCAGAGATGTCGATCACGGTCCTGTCCTGAAGAGAGTGGTTTTCCTCGGTCACGACTTCTTCTTCTTCTTCTGGCACTGTCACTAACACTGGTTTAAAAGTTACTTTTTTCACGGAACGTTTTAATTTTTTAGGATTACAAATCTTTTGCATAGTGTACCACTTCTTTTGTCCATGTCTCAATCCCCCAACTTTTCCAGTCACGTACATCTTTCTAGTGAGGGTGTAAGTCACAAGCTACACACACGTCGTCGTACACATCTTCAGTGCCTAAAAGTTGACGAATCTTGTTTTTCCGTAGAGGCTGAGAAGTATCAAGATGAAAGCGCAAAGCTTTGAGCAGAATGAGTCTCTCGTGTATATTCAAAGGGACTACTTTCATGTTTTTTGGAGCGGTATGTAATGTTCGTAGAGAGTCCACAAGGAATCGGCTGGTAAACGAAATCCCAGAAAGCAAGTCACTAAGACACACAGTACACGTCGACCCCAATTCAATGGACACAGTTCTCGTAATAGGTGTTGGTAATCCTCTACCGTTTCAATAGTGTCATTGATTTCCTTCCACGGAATCTGTTGTATCACGAATGATAAAGGTCGTGGCATGGTAGTCCGTTTTTATACCTCTTTTCTCTTACCTCAATCACTTCTCCTAGAGCGAAAGTAATGAACGTAGTGAGTAATTTCTGACCACTGCCATTCCAGGAAACGGTCAAGAATGTCAATAAAATCTTCAAATGTAAATGGTCTAAAGCGAAATAGTAGAACGAACGCACCCTTGATCCAGTAGAACGAACGCACCCTTGATCCAGAGAAATCGAACTTGTTTGTTGACTTTGGTCAATTTCCTCTTGTGAATTTCTCGACACAAAAGTTCTACAGTCACAAATTGAGATTTGGCTCTGGCAAGTCCCTGCCAAATGTCCTTGTAGATCTTCTCTTGCATTTCGTTTCGTAATGTTTGAAGATTATTTTTTATATGGGGTTTAAATTCTTGTCTAGGGGTTGTCCAACGTTTGACTCCTGACCAATCAGCTGATTTCTTACACGACATGGTATGCCCACTTCAATGACGAAGTCCCACTAAAGGTAGGTAGTGACAATCTGGAGACCATCGAGCATGTTCCAGGTAAGCGCAATCTTTCTTCTCCCACTCGTGAAGTGACACACCACAACTGAAGCACTAGACTTTATCCTCTTCGCCCAAGTAGATAAATCCAGCACTAGCTAATTCTTCGGGGGTAGGTCCTCCCAGATCTTTTGGCCATTTTCCTCGAAAGGTTTGGAATCGACTTTCATAGTCACAGTATTCAGGCAAACGCACAGGGAACGAATATTCGTCTTTCACAGGTTCATTTCGATGAGGGTACGGTGAAATATGCAGGAGTCTGCTCAGTTTTACATGGCATCCGTAGGATGGTAGTCGCATGGTTTCATTAGGATGACATCCACCATGAAAACCAGTAAAGTGAAAAGGTGTACGATAACGAGTGGCATCGCTTTCGCATCCATCAGGTTTGACACGCACAGCATCACTTTCCATGGTAGGTATGGTAGTAGTAGTAGTTATAGCAAAGTTCCCATGATGATGTGGTACTGAATCGTTAAGGTCATAGCGTTCGGCATCCCTGCCATCGCAAGGCACAGCACTGTACTCGAGTTTACTCTTGCTGGATACTTGCTGTTTGTAAGGATGCATTTTTCTCGCTTAGCGTTTGTAGTGACAATGAACTATCTGTCTTGGGCGTTGTCCCTTTTTATACTAGTCGCAATGAAGTCTCGAGTTTGTACAACGTTCTTTTTTTTATGACCAGCTTTGGAAGTCTTCCTTTCTTTCTTCTTAGACATCGGTACTAACTTCTCTAAGGTACCGGCATACCTGAACCGTAGTGTGATGGGTGGAAATGCCATAGAAAGGTAAGGACAATGCGGAGACCATTGAGTATGTTCCAGAATAGCTGAATCTTTATAGATACATCGATCCATATGCAACTTCAGACCACAACTGAAACACTGTACTTCGCATCCCAATCCAGTCTCAGGTCCCAGGTAGACAAACCCTGTTCTAGCTAAAACATTCGCAGTAGGTAATCCATCTCTATCCGTGGGTCATTTTTGAAACGTTTCCAGTCGACTGGCACAACTGCAATAGTCAGGCAAGAAAACAGGAAAATGATATGGTTTGAACTTGGAGTTCTCTGTGGGTTTCTCACTCGATTCTTGCTGTGTCGAAGTCATCCTTCTTGTTGGTGACTATCGTCTTGGAACCATTTTTTTTATACCAGCGTGTCCGTACGGTAAAGTGAAGTGATTGGGAAGTCGTACTCGCTTCTGGTACACGATTTGATAGACTTTTTCCAAGGGCCGGCTAACGATTTGGTGTGTGGGTAAACGTACAATCTTGTGCGGTTCGTGGGTGGTCACTTTAAAATTTCCATCCTCTCCAGACTGCAAGGCTTCTTTCAAGACGCCAAAGTTTACCAGTCAACTGGTGCGATAATTGAGAGTCCATCCTTTCACTTTGCACTCCGTGTACACTTCTCCTTGAGGGTCACGTATTCGTAGCCGTAATTTTTGGGACCGCCACTTGCAAAACTTAGAATCTTGTCGTCGGGATGCTCGTCCGTCCAGGCTCCTAAACGGTCTCCTTCGATGACAGGGTGAGGTTGACCCAGGCGATCGATATAGATGCAACTGTCCGTGTCAAAATACAGCACTTCATCTCCTAATAGTTCTAAAGCTTCGTACAGTTTTAAGCGAGCATGGGCTGTCACGTAAGCCGCAATGATGACATTTCCAAATTCGTCGGCTTCTACAAAGTCCAGTTCTTCTTCGTAATTGACTAAGATCAAGTCCTCACGAACGACGTCCACGTGTTACACGTATTTTGGTTTAGTCGTGAATCATCTGGAAATAGCGGGAAGGTTCTGTCAAATACTCCGTCTTGGGTAAACACGGTCGTCGTGCCATTTTGCCCCACAAACAATTCAACATCACTTTGGCAAACGATCGCCTTCCTTCGTTTTTCTCGACGTGGTCTAAAGTGATGCCTTCCTGCTCCCAGTATTTGTCTTTGAATTTTTTTTGGTCTTCGGGAGTGTGACAGCAGGAAGGATAGCCGCTAGCTTCTTGTTTCAGTTTCAAAAAGGCATTCACGTAGTCTGCAAAAATGCCTTTCTGAGTCTCGTCGCCCTTGTGGTATTTGTCTGTCTTGGGAAAGTGGTAAATTTCGTACACTTCTAACAATTGGTATCCCAGGTCCAGAGCTTTACACAATTCCACGCTAACCCACGTTCCCGTCAAGGCGCGTTCTTCCTGAGTGTGGTGACAAGGTTGGTCTTGGTTGCACGTTTCGGCACAAGTACGGCACAAGGGAAACATCAGTTTTCCTTGGCAATGATGAGGTAAAACGGGATGATACAAGTACGTGGGAGGCAAAACTTTACACTTGATCAATCCTTCGTATTGTCGAATATTGTCCACGTCAATATGTTCCGTCAGCAATTGTCGGTGCCCTGCGGGAAAGTGGCAATATTTGCACACGTACGGATACAGAGAACACACGTCCAAGTATTTGATTTCCTCTCCTTTCTCCTCGTCGGCTTGGTATAGGAAACAGGTGGCATTCGTCCGTCCTCCGTACAAACTGTCCCTTGGGTTCAGTGGGTCCACCAGCATGCAGCTTTCCACGATACGCTTAAACTGGGGATCGGTTTTCAATCGCTGATCGTACTCGTGTTCCCAAATTTCTACCACTTGGTATCCTTGCTCTTCTAACTTCAATCGTCGCTGACAAGTGGCCTGGTATAAGTCTTCCATGGTTCGTTGTAAAAACTGATTTTTAGTGTTACGTTGAGGGTAGCAGATCGGACATCCGTGAAATAAGCACCCGTTAAACTCGTACACGATCTTGGGGTTTTCTAAGTCCCAGCCATGTACTGAATACCTTCCGATGGCTTTTTCGCCTCCTCCGTTGCGAGCATGTTGGATCACTTTGTCTTCCTTGTCACACAAGTAATGTAGCCAGCGTAGGGCTTTGACCGAGTATTGACGTTTGACAAAATTGGTTGTTTGAGGACTGATGACAGCTAAGGTGTTTTCGGGCATAAATCGTTGGCGATACACTAAGGAACACTCTTTGGCAATGGTGCAGGCTTCTTTCAAAGGATCGATCCCTCCGTGCTCCATGAACAGTTCTCGAAATTTTCCACAGCAACGCCGTAAAATGTCCACGTCGGAACGACAATATTTTAACATTTCTTCCTGAAAGTCGAAAGGGTCCGAGGTGTGAGTCTGGTACCAAGCGTAGAAAGCTTCTCGTTGTTCGGTACGCATGTTGTCGGGGTCGTACTAGTGAGCCTCAGGCAAATGGGGTAGAACGGTGTGTTGATTGGCTTCGGTATTGAAAAAGTGCGGAGAATAGCCTTTAGCCATTTCTGTCATTCCAAACGTTTTAGGCATGCGACTCAAATGCATGGCCAAGTAACTCATCGAATCTTCAAACTGCACTTGAGCCACTTGCATGGAAATGATTTTGGCTCCGTTCAAGTCACTTTCGGACGTTCGGTACTTTGTTCCGTACAGTATCTCAACAGAAACTGTCCATCGTATCCCGAGAAATTGTGAGCCATCACCGTGGCATAGCGATGACAATCTCTGTAACGTTCGATGTCTTCTTGGCTCCATGTTTCGTTGATAGGGTTTAAGATCCATTGGTCGGAAAAGATGAAATGGCCTTTCTTCGGGTCATTATCTTCTTCTTCATATTTGGATTGGTATTTTTGAATGTAGAATTGGTGTTCCAAGTCCACGGTTTGGTGAGAAATGTGACATCGTTTCTTTCCTGAACAGACGTGAGTCTTGGCACTATTGGTACATATGCATTGTCCACAAGTATAGCACAATCTCAGGAGTTGGGAAGCACATTTCCGCTGTGAACCTTGCTTCTTTAGATGTTGTTGGTAACAGAAAGGGCTGACAAACGTGCGCTGACAAGCAGAGCAATGCACTCGTTCTTGTCCTTTGTCCAGACAAGGCTTAGAGGCTAAACATCCTGAGCATTTCGATCCGAATGCTTGTGTTGCTCTCGATTGTTATAGCCATAGTCACATTTCTCACAGTAATAACTGAATGACAGGAATGCAGTGATACTGGTAATGGCATCAAAATGTTCATCGTGATGATAGACGTGAATGTATTTTCCGTCTTTGAAATCTTTGCCTCGAAATAACAGAGGTCCGCGCAGTTCTTGATGGTGTACTTTCAAGGTGTAGCGTGGAGCCAAGACGTCTTGCAACTTTTGCATTTCAGGAATGCTGCAGGGACTTTCTTTGGATAACCCCGCTTGCTGTAACAGGAGTTCTGCTTCTCTTCGTTGTTTGGCTCGGCTAGATTTCTGAATAGTTTGCGAGGCTCTTTTCCATTCTGTCGTGTCGTTCTTGTCGGCATACGTTCGTCCCACCACGGTGGCACGGGCTAAACACATCTGGTCTTGAGGGTTGTTAATTTGAACAATGCTGCGCTTGATGCTGCAAAGATTGTCTACCAAGATCACCTTTTTACGTCCCTTCCCTTGGGGAAGAGACACGTGGGTCATGAACAGTGTCGCTTTTCCATCGGTGATGTGAAACTTGTCGTTGGATTGTTGTACGTGTTGAATCTTGTCGATGACTTTGGAAGGTGTCAATTCTGATGGGCTGCTAAACTCGATCAAAACGGGGGACTTCAAACTGTCGTGATGAATGGAAAGTCTCAAGCGATCGTCTTCTTTGGCTTGACATTGCCGTTTCAGTGTGGTTAACAAAGAATCCGACACATTGGTGATGAACCCTTCTGCTTTCTCCAACGGTACGTCGGACTTGAAATCTTTAAACTTCACCGTGTACGTGTAGGCCGTAGTTCTAAATTTTCTAGAGGAGCGTTTGTCCGTCTCTCGAATGTGGTAGTACTTTTCAGGGTTTACTGGTAGTGATGGACTTTGACTGAGTGTAGACTCTCTGGGCTTAGATTCTGGTTCACTCATCTCATCTTCAAAATCGCTTGTATGAATTTGAGCCAAGACTTCAGCTACTGTGCGAGGCGATAAATCACGTTTCTGCCTCTTACTTTCTTCTCCTTTCTTTACGAAATGATGCGATCGTTTCATCTTGACTGCAAAAAGTCAAATGACTACATTTGATACGCCATGGACCCCTATATATCCATGTCAGGCTCAGTGTATATAGAAAGGGCTGGTGCCTTCCCTCTCAGTATTCATTTCGCTCTCAAGCCGACCAGCACGTTGGAAGAACCCACCCAGATCGAACTTCTGATTAGAGCTTTGCGAGGTGTCATACGAAAGTTTTCTTCAGACAAGCCGACGGACTACTCTCCCTCCTTTCGAGATAAAAGTCAAGATACTTGCTATACCTGTCAGAAGAAAGGGCATTGGGGTACAAAATGTCCAGACCGTCAAAAAAGCAAGACCAGTGTCAAAAGAGACAAAAGTCAAGATACCTTTTATCATTTTCAAGAGAAAGGACATTGGTCTTCAGATTGCCCTAAGAAACAACAGGAGCAGGAGGAGGAAGAAGAAAACGAGGTGCCCTCGGCAAATGAAGAACCCCGTCACGTTCAGAAAGAGAAGACAGAAAAGAAAAGAAGACGAGAAAAATGTGAGGAAGAAGAAGAAGAAGAAGAGGAAAAAAGTGTCAAAGTGAAGAAATTGAAAAAACAGAGAGAGTGACAGAAAAAAGACACAGAAGAAGTCTATGAACTTTTAAAAAGTGTTGTGTTGTGTTATGTTGTGATATTGAATTGTAAATATTTGTACCAGAATAGACCAGACTGAAAAAAACGTAAGTGTCTCTTGGTTTTGATTGTTTAGAATAATAAGGACCTACACTCATACACTCACAACAGGTGCATCATAGGGTTAAAGAAGGGATTTTGAGTTTTAATTGATTTTGGCAAAATGAATAGTCTCTCTTTTCGAAAGAAGTGAGTGGCCCTGAAAAGGACCATTGGGTGTTTTTTTTTTTCCTTAGAACAAACTCAGGAACGAGAAGCAATCCGCTTTAACTGCCTTAAGCCTTTGCCACGGCCAACGCCTACTTCTGGACTTGCTCCTGTCAATGATTTAGTAGAAATCACTAGGGGTGGTATCTCTGGTGTAGTAACAGGGTTAGGCTGTTTGGCTCGGGAAGGTCTTTTTCTCTTAGGTCGTAATAAAGAAGTCTGATACATTTGTTTCAGACTTCTTAACTCGGCCAAAATGTCCAAGAGTACCGTTACCGTTTGACTTTCACTGTTCTCCTTCTCTTCTAGCCTTTGTTTCTTCTGTACTGCTTCTTCTTCCTGTCGTTTCCTTCTTGCCTCTTCTTCTCGCTGTTGCTGTTCAAGGAGAAATGCTTGTTCTGCCTCTTTCTGCTGCTGTAAAAATTTCTCCAATTCTTCTTTCTGTCTTTGTTTAAAATCGTCGACGTGTGGTAAAGAAGGAGAAAGTGGAGAAGGTACTGGTACCGGAACAAATTCTTGCGAAGAAGAGAAAAAATCTACTAAATCCCAGTTGAAATCAACCTCTTCTGGAAGTAGCGCTGTGTTAACTTTGGTAGCCACTGCTATGCCATCGCTTTTCGTCTCCACAGCCGGTGCACCCCAATTCATTGTCTTCTTAGTTTCCGTCATGTTTCACAAAACAATGTCGCATCGATTCACTGCGCACAGACGCTAGCGCACCTATATAGGGAATGTGACGTCACAGGTAGCTCTCTTCGGATTGGAAGACAGACTCCGCGAAGTGACTGAATTTTGTAACGCGTGTTGGGATTGGTGGACAATTTCAATCCGTTTCGATCCGGTCTTCCACTATAAATAAACGCGGTTCACTTCATTCCCTTCACCTGTTCTCGTCACAAAGATGTGGACCAACGTTGAATCGTCTACTTTCGTATCGTCGTTGTTTTTCCGTACGGACTTACCCATGTATGTCAGATCAGCATGGAGAATCGTTAGGATCACCGAGACAAGCATTTGGAAAAGAAGGACTTATGTGGAAAGACAAGGCTGTCTGAAGAGAGTTCTGGTTTATGGACCAGAGATTAGACGAAGTTTGAGGAAGAGAAGAAGACCTATGCGATCCCTCTATGTTAACGGAATGGTGTTAACATAACAAACAACGGCCATTTTCAGGGCCACTCCATTGCCTCGAAAAGATATTAATTCTTTCTTGCCTAAAAATTTTTTTTTATTCGATTTTATAATTTGTGTAGATATTTATTCTCTCTTCCCTACAAAATTTGTTTAGTCGATTTTATAATTTGTGTAGGGTAGATTGATGTTCATCAATCTATGGGGAAAAAAAGAATATATAAAACATACTCTACTAAAACACGAACGCGACTGATTCGTATTTGTCTATAGCAATGACACAGGTGGCATGACGTCACAGTACTACCTTGCTACATTGTTGCCAATGACCAGTACCGTGACGTCACCCTACCTGTTCCATTCCTCTTGGCGCTATACAGGCCCAGCGTGTGCTAGTCGCTAATAAAAAATTACCATTGGAGCCATAGTGCCCCAGGCTGATTTTTTGGGCCTATAAATCGGAGGGCCATAGTGCCCCAGGCTGATTTTCCTTCTTTGGCATGATGAGGGCTATGGTGCCCCACTACACTACTCACATTAACTTGATTGTTAGCTGTCGCTGTATCTTCTTTCTCCGTCGTGGTTCTGTCGGGTGGTACACGGGCATCTTTGCTTGTCTCTCTACAGCGCCTCAATACTTTTGTGAGGCGCCGTAGCGGACAAAAGCTGGTCCAATGAGAAAGCTACAGCTGAAGTCTCGATGTCGTATGTCGAGAAATCCAATATCACGTGTGGATCAAATTGCATGTCCTTAAAGTTCCATTTTTTAGATCGAGATTTTAGATTTTATATGTTGAGTTATACAGTGGTGGTTTAAAGTTATATTTCCTGTGTCGACGTTTTACAGTGTATATTTTAAATTACACAGCGGTGGTTGAAATTTCAATATCATATGTCGAGAATCCCTAATTCACACGTTGTATGTAAGTGTTTGTGATGAAAGTTCCATTTCATATGGCGAGTATTTAGATTTCATCTGTTGAATTTCGCAGCAACGAGAAGCAGCCTCCTTGTTAAAAAATAACGCGGTCCGTTCACGAGAGCGACATCTAGCGAAGAAATTCATAGTAATTCTCGACCTGTGAATGGTAACTATCAAACTGTAAATGCATGAAATTTAATGGCGCCTCATAATTGAATACACGAATGATGTATCTTAATACTCGAAATTATTTTGAATTGTTAAAGTGGACAATGTGTAATATTACCTTTAACACCAACACATCATTTCAGCATATAAAAATAGCAATTCTAACAAGCACAATAAAATGTCCAACCACCGCTGTGTAATTCCAAAGATACAATCTAAAAACTCAGCGTACGAAATGGAACTTTCAGCACAATCAATGTGATTCAACATGTTAAACTGAAACTCTCGACATACGACTTTAACATTTCAACAACCGCCTTGTAATTCAGAAGATACAATCTAAAAACTCGACATTGGACATCGAATTTTCAACCAGCGCTGTGTAGATTCAACAGATGAAATCTAAATACTCAATATATGAAATGGAACTTTCAACATAAACTCGTTGAACCAATAAGTAAATTAGCAATTCTTGACTTATGACATTGAAATTTCAACCACCGCCGTGTAATTCAAACGGCACAATCTAAAACCTCGACATAGAAAATATAACTTTCAAGCACTACTGTTTAATTCAACAGATACAGTCTAAAATCTAGATCTAGAAAATGGAACTTTACGAATAAGCATTTCTGATACAACACGTGAAATTGGAATTCTGGACATATGACATTAAAATTTCAACGGCAGCGTCCTGACTGGACCAGCTTTTGTCCGCTACGGCGCCTCATACACTCTCTCTTTGTCTTTATATTTGGGAAATTTGATGATCGTTGGTCTTAGGTTTTATTTTTGATCATAGCCGATGGCCTATTTAAAGTATTATTCTCTCCAAATTTAGTCAAGAACATATATCGTATAAACGTAATAGATTTTTCAGTATCCTCCCATTTCCCTCCCCGATTTTCAGGTACATCATAAAACACTTAAATCTCTCAACGGGAATAGGCCTCATGCTGCCCTAGTTTCTGCTCATTGGCCTGCAGCCATGTTACCGTTCCATTAACTGTCTCAGTCAGGTTCTCAGTCTTCTTGTTCAGGACCATATTCATTTTTATTTTTCAGTTCATCTTTGGAACATTTAGTAGAAATAAACCTTTCATAAAGTTTTCATGCTCGAATCCATCGTTTCGGCCGTCTCTGTATCTCATATCTCCCCTACCTGCGAACAGTATACTCCAATTCCGTGAAGTCTGACTCCAAGCCACTCATTACATGGGTTTGTACATGTAATTAACTTTCTCTGCTTACACTTTCATTCTAAATAGAACCATTTTTTTTTTTTTTTCTCGCTTTCATCTTATTGTTTACGCATATTTGAGATGTTCACGAGGATAATTTTACATTTACCAAAACCAACGTTTGTGTTGTCAGTATAAAGATCGTATATTTAGGAAATTCTAATGACACCAATTGGAATCAGACACAATTACTTTTACTATATATTCTCTACATTTGTTTCTCAGTACTGAACTTTCCTTGTGTCCAAATGATAATAAATTATATCTTATTCTGAAGTATCTTCAAAGATGAACTCACGGTGAAGTTCTTGTCATGGGTTATAGGGCATTTTTTGAGAGGCTTGACTATAAACAAAGCACCGTACATTGGGGCACAGATTTCACTTCCGGATCGTCATCAATGTCTCATTACTCACTGTGCACTGTCGCCGAAATACACACAGACAACCACGCCATAATGCTCAAATTGTAAAGAATAAACAATTACCTTCAAATCAGCACCAAGAATGCATCAATCTAACTCTTCTATCGCCACCAAACGGAGACAGAAAAAAAAATGCTCTGAAAATATTCAGGGACTACATTCGTGGGTACTGAAACGGAACTAATAATTGGGATCTGATTCCAATTATCGAGACTAATAGATTGTGTTGAACCGGAAGTAGTATCACAAAGGTCGGAAGCTGAATTGCTACTCCCTTCGAGAGATGCATTATTAAAATTTGTTTCGGACTAAATTAGATGCGAATGCAAAGGAGGCACACAATCAAAAGATTTTCATTCATGTATAAGGAGAGTATTTTGCATCAATTTCAAATGATAGGATAAATGAATGGGCGGATGAAAATGAATGACTTGACGAATAATAAGCCGGTTTTAGATAGTATACTTATATTATAAGACAAGATAAGAATTCTTTATTTCAGACGACATAGCCCATACATCTAAATCAAAATTTAGATAGAAAGTAGAAGTATTTTCAACATAAAGATCATAGATATCTTATGTACAAGTATACAGACACATCTACAACAATGGACTGTCCCCTGCATTGTTAAGAATGAAATTATGTAGCACCTTTAAAGAGGAATTTGTTCCATCTACCAATAATACAAGAATTTAGATGAATGTCATAGTTCCACAGAGATTTAAAGATACTGTTCTTACTATTAGATATTCTTGTCATCATTGAGAACATATACTTTCTCATTACTTCATTAAATTTGAATACGTTATAATTTACAAACAAGTTGGAGGCACTGTTCCATCTTGAAAGGCTTAAAAGAAAACGAAGACTATTATTGTAACCAATAACTAGTTTTCGTTTAATATATTCGCTAAAGTTTGTCCGCAGAGGAGCACAATACATTGTGCTGCAATAAGATTTGAATAATCTAATTTTGATATTCAATGAACATTTCTTAAATTTACGTAGAAACATGTTTGTTCGAGTACACAAAAACCTGTAATGTCTCATCATATCTCCATCATCTAACTAACTGGCTTTTAAAATATGACCCAAATACGTATAACTGTTGACATACATAAGAGTATGACCGTTAAGATGTACCGGGTGAGGAAATGGTCATTTGAAAGAAATTGACTGAAAGACCACGCATACCGATTTTTGTGTATTGTAGATGATATTTTTCTCTAATGCATATTGTTCACATATCTATAATAATTTCATTAAACCTGCGATAGAAGGACTTATCAATGATATATGATCAGCAAATCTAAAAATTTTAAAAATGGTACATTTGGTGGCAGATGTAACCCCATGTGGCACTGACCCAGTTTACGATTAAACTCGTCTATATATATATTAAATAACAAAGGGGAAAGAACACCTCCCTGCCTCACCCCTAATGGTTACATGGAAAGAGTTGGATATTACACTTCCCCAGCGCACATAGTACAACTGTTTGCCATACCAGTTAACTAAAGTATGAACTATGCTGACAGGTATTTGAATATGAAGCAATTTTTATAAAGAGTGTCCAATGATTGACCCTATCAAATGCCTTACTAGCGTCCAAAAAGCATGCAAACACTGGGCTGACATGTTCTACATAATAGCTGACAGTTTCCTTAAAGGCACAGAGGCATAAATCTTTTGAATGCTGCTTTTTGAACTGATTATCGGAGATTCTGACTTCACATCTTTGTAGTATGATGCATTCAAATATTTTTGAAATAGTTGTCGTAAGAGCTATTGTTCTATAGTTCTTTTAGTCTGTCAGCTTACCAATTTTGCTTTTCAGTAGCGGTATAATTTTAACTTTTGTGAAATCATCTGGAACAGAGTTATGTACAAAGATACAATCAAATAAAATCATCAAAAGGACATAAAGTTTAGTATCTGAAATTATTAAAATGTTCTACATATAAAAAATCTGATCCTGGACATTTACCTCCTTTTTGTCTTGTTATTGCAAGTTGGATCTCAGTGTGATTACTTCAATACGAGCAGAGGATGTATTCAACGCTGAAAAAAACACACTTCTTATTCGATTCATTCTTAATACTATTGAGTAAGTCTTCAAAATGAGTTTTTCCATATGTTGCATATATTATTTTGACCATGGTTCCATCAGTGCAGATTGGTAGCCTATTGAAAGTCGTCGTAGCATTTTGTTTAACTTGCTTCCAGAATTCACGTTGGTCGAAATTTTCAAATTTTAGGGCTAGCGAGTTTGTTCTATGTTTTACTTCTTCCTTCTTATATAATCTAAGAGCATACTTAAAGTGTACTCTTGTTTGGCGCAATTGATTACTGAGATGGTAATGACGAGGTTTACCGTTATCACGCCACGTAATGTATGCATTTCGTGCAAATTCGTACAGTTCTTTGACACAGTCATTCCAGTCTGGTATAACCCGGTGACCGCGTTTGGATTCACTAGTCAAGCCTTTACCGGAGTTGGACAAAGTTTTTACCATATCTGTGTTTAATCCATTAATCTGTTTCATATGACCTGATTATTACAGCCATGATCATTACAGACAGCAGCACAATGTGAGATTTCTATCTTGTTTAATAAGAATGCAGATGTCTGAGTACAATTCAGTTTTTCGTCAGCAGTAAGGTCTGACCAATTGATATTGTATTTCAAATTTAAGAGTTCACTGGGGCAAGAATAAAATCTAGGAAGCAGATAAGCATTTATAGTCATTAAAGTAGGACGATTGTGGGACCTTACGAGGGTGTGCATTATTCTCATATCACTTATGGCGGAATGAGCAGATTGTGTAGAGACACAAATGATCCAACCAAGAGACTGTATTGTGCGAGTCACTGAGATAAGTAAAATTTGTTGTGTGGTCTAATATTAGTTTTAAGTCCGATATAATATAACTATAATCATCACAAAATAGACGAAGTTCATCTCCAAAGGGAGTCGTTTTGAGCGTATTAGTATTCCAATCTCCTATTACATAAATATTTATAGTATTAGCATTTTCTATAATAGAATTAATTTTGTCCAAATAATCTACGATTTCCCCAAATTTTTCCGCGAGATCACAAGGTAAATAAACATTGACAAAAAGCAAGGAGGAACCCCCTGTCTTGGTAGTAATATTTATTAATCAGGGATCATCGAAGTGTTGTACTTCTATAATACTTGCAAGAGATCTACGGTATAATACCCCGACACCTTCGTAAGGTTGACCTGTACGAATGTCGTTAGAAGATTCAATCGGCGACTCCCCTGATCCATAAAACTTCGAATGAGATGACATGAGACATCGTATGAGAGACAGTCTAACTCACTGTCGAATAGACACAATTCTTGCAAGAAACAAATGTCGGAAGTATCACATAAAGTTCTTACATTCTGTATATTTCTTGTTAAAGAATGACAGTTATAAAAAGAAATGCGTAAAATAGTATGCATTATGTATATTTGAGTCCACTATAGCCCAATTTGTGAATATTATAGTTTAACTCTGACTTTGATAGTAGACTCTAACCAACGTGTTCCTTGGCCACGCATCTACACTCATCATCGCATTGTGCGTAAGGTTATCATATATAATTTTGAAGCTGGCATTGATATTATATTTCATGTGTAGTTTCTCCACCTGGGTTGCCTTAACTCCAGATTTATGCTCAATATGCGAAGAAATGTCCGATTCCTGCGTTTCTGGGGCAAGTCTTGTCACGATTATGCATCGCTATCACATTGGACGCACTGTACGCAAATTTGTATACTTTGCCTTTCCTATGATAACACTTCCACGCCTTTTTGGAAACTGGTGTTTAAATTGGACATTTGTAAACTTATTAGCACGTCGTTGATGAAGATTTGTGTGCGATGTTTTATGTAAAAATGCAGCCCTACAGAGGTCGTTGTTTCTCAGAGAACTTGCGACTTTAGCAAAAGTTTTGTCGTTTCATAAATCCACGTCTGACGCGTTGGAGTCTTCTGAAGATGCGATCATTTTTAATGCAGCTGAGCTGAGATTTATTCCCCATCATCTGAATTAGTATTATTCTGGAATGCTGTTGTTGTACCCAGTAGTAGGTGTGAAGGAGGTTTCTGGTTCAAAGACCCTAAAATCGTTACCAACAAGTCCGGAATCGACTATATCGTCAACAACACATGATAACTATCTTGTATGACAAAATATACGATATAGTTGACATCCACGTCATCAACTTTTGAGAACTATCTTGTATGATAAAATATATGAAAGACCGAACTTGTTGGTAACGATTTTAGGGTCTCCGATCCATAAACACTCCTTTATTCCCATTACTAATTATTGTTAGACAAAATTTATATAAAATTTAATGTTAGATAAAATTTATTGTCATATAACTTCATCACCTATTGTTAGTGTTTCGACTGTGGATATCAGAAATATTTAACATCACAATGGTAAAGACAGAACTTTATTCTGCCGCTTACACAACGACGACACTCAAATAAATCTTTCATTTCTAGTTTATTAAGAGGATACTTTTTGTCAATAGAAAATACTTTTGATCGAACAAGATCAATGGTAAGTTTAGTATATTTTTGTTGACTGATTGGATCATGAAAGTTATTAAATATTGCTGACAATTCCTGGCTTAATTTCTCAAGATAATTGAAATACTCGCTGTTGCCACATCTAACAAGCGAAAGTTTTAGCTTGTCACGGCCGCTGAAACATATTCCTGAAATTTCATTGTTAATTTCAACTGTCAAGTGATTACCGTCTATCATTAGATATTTGATTTTGCTATTGCTGCTATTTGTCACTGTCATATTTTCAAACATTATTTCTAAAGTTTAGATAAAATTTCATACCCTAGTCAGAAGAGATAATGTCAAGTATAGATTTATCGCAGGTGCTTACGCCCGCGACTTTGTCTGATGAAAAGATAATATCATGTATAGATTTGTCGTCGGAACGACAGTACCTAAGTGCAAACGCATCTATTCCGTTTCGCAATAACGTTTGTCATCCAAATTACTTAATCCACTTTTGATAATAACATCTGTTTCCAGTTTATGATGATTTGTTCGAATAGCCATTGCTCTTATAAAATTAACACCTCCATCAAACACATATTTAAAATCGTCAAACCCAATACATTTGTTAACAAAATCACGAGGCAAACCTTTTGCTTTTTTGTTATTGCATTATTGTCTAGCAACACGGTGTACATTTTACTACGCAATCCAATAAAATATTTGATAATGAGCGAATTCATTTTATCCTTGAACTTGCCAATAACCTTTTTATTCGAATCATCATGAAATTTACTATCGCAAGGATAATCATAAAGATCAAACAGTTGTCGGTTATCAAAGATACCCTGATAGACGTCCTCGGTTTCTAATAAAACCTCTCATCCACGGCGACTGATTGAATTTTAATCCCCGACGAACTTTCCTGAACACAAGACCAGCATCTACTGTTTGTTTTAAAACTTTGTAATACAAAACATAATTTCGCTTATCAAGTAAATTTGGAACGAGTTTGCTCACCACAGAATTTTGTTTCGGTGATCCCATTGCTTGTTGTTTCTGAGATAACAAACTATAGTCGATTATGATTGATTCCGCACAGAACGGATAATCGTTGTGTAAATCATGTAACGAAGAAGGATAGTCAAGATCAACTCCAACAAAATATGAAACATCGTCAGGTATCTTTTTTTTCTGTCTCCGCTAAAAATTGGTCAGGTTTAATCCAACGAAATCCACCAAACGGCATTGGTTCTGACATTGCAGAACCATACAAATTATTCGTACCGAGATAAATATTATACTTCGATGGAAGCTCAGGATTGTACTCTTTCATGTATTTGTTGTTTGCTTCCGAATATTTCTTTGCTATCACGCTAATACCACCTATAATACCTTTTTCAATAAAATTAAACATGTCAACGTCTGTTAGTAATTCTAGCTATACCTTACTAAACTTTAGCAGAGCATCCCACGATAACTCAGGAGCAGAGTAATACCAACAAGGATCTAGTCCATAATTGTTATAGCTAACTTTTCGAAAACTCTCAAATACATCAGCCAGCAATAATACATCCGTTTTCAAATACAAATCATGATAATCGCCAAATGTCTTGCAATCAAATTCTTTCCAAATATCTTGCGCATATTTGTATTCGTCATCGGTTATATTTTCGCTTTTTAGCTGCGAATAAAATTTATCTTTGTCAGGTAAAAAAGTTTCATCAGATTTATTCCAATCATCGACATGCGCGTATGGAAATACTCCTTTTTTGTTAACAAGCTTGCTTTAGAGCCAAAACAATCTTGTGGGTTATAAAACTCGCTACCAGCGCTTACAGCATTTTTCTTTTACAAGATCTTCTAACGTTATTAATGTAAACTGTAGGCTGTCGATAAAACGCAACTTACCTAAAGTAACCGATAATATACTTTTCAAAATTATTTGGAATACACTTGATCACATTATCGAGTTTTAAACGAGACGTTATTTCAGGATTACTAAAAGCTTCTACGATAATATGACTGTCATATCCTCGGAAATTGTGAAGAACAACTGGAATAAAATCTGGAGCATGAATCTTTAGATTACATTTATAGTGAGCCGCTCCGCGATAATGCCCGGTCAAATGACAATGATCACGCACTTTTTCATTACCAGGTGCGGGCGATGCATGCGTATCAAACACCTGTTCACAAATATGACAAAATTCTGCTTGCTCGTGATCAATTTTCTGCTGAGCTGTCAGTTTTATCATTGGAACGATTCTTCTTAAACGTTTAAATATATCATCAACTTCGCTAATCAAATGCTTCAGAAGCCAAACAGCTTGATTAGGCGCGGTGACTCCATCACTGCGATATATTTTAATCGGCATTGATAAACTCGGATCAACACAACAAACCATCTTATACGCGACTCCGCATGGAACATGGTTTTGAGTTTTTTTTGTACTTGATTGGTTAGGATTATTTTCTGCGCCAAGTACAGGCTGAAGTAAGCACTCGAAGTCGGCGTAAATAACGAAAGGAAGTTTTAATTTCTGTTTGTGGTTGACAAACCGAAGAATTTTTTCTTTCTCGCCTGACATTGTTATTCGCTGCACATTAGTGCACTACTGTAGATGCTTTTGTAATTTTTCATTGTCAGAGCAACCGTGTAAACAACGATAACAGAAGTACTTATTTTTTTGTTTGCTGTACTGTCTACCTCTACCAACAAGTCCGTTGAAGTTTTTGATCAATATGTAATGATTTTTATAAAACAGTAGGTTTATTGTTGATTCTGAGGCTGTTTAAGAAATATATCTCGGACAGTCGTTTTCTTGCTCGTCAAGACCAAGTACGATAACAGAAATATTATTTTGCTTGTCAAACATTGGTATTTGATTTTCTGCAACGGGAAAGTCAATACCAGTAAAATTTAATTTTGTAACGTGACTTTAATATTTGTCAACACGATCAGCGTTTTTTTCTACTGGAAACATCGCAGAAAGAATGGCCCACCGGAAGCATTTGTTATCAAAGTTTTTAACGTTAATGCATCATTTTTTGTTTTTTATTTTCTGCGGCAGGTCAATATATGAACTACCGCGTAATACGTTATATTTCATCGTGTGAAATAAAATTTCAGTAATCATCTCAAACTTCCAACCTGAACCTGATTTGGTGAAATCTTCTATCTTTTTCCAAATTTCCTTGTGTATTTTATCAGCTAGCGATGAAAGATTAGTTCCAAGCAAAACACGTTTGGATTTTGCGCTAATAAAAGGATCTGCAATTTCCTCGTTCACGACGTGGTTGTTAGCATCATCTCCAGAAGCATATAATTTTGAAAATAAAACGTGGCACTGCACTAAGATTTTCAAACCCTTATGTTTTTCAAGTTCACGTTTTATAGTTGGTTCTAAGAAATGAAAAAGATTTAAAGAGGTACAATTTGCCAGAACGATTTGTTTATCAAATCGATAGCTGTTATCAAATCCAGCAAAAGTGGTAGCTATTTTTGCAGGTTCTCCGATAAGGCTCCTTTTGCTATATCACGTAACTTCAGCATTGCTATATACTATATTATCACATGTCTAATTGAGTGTTCAACAAGTGTTCTATTTATAGCGCACCGCACTAGGTAACTTTGCTATACACACGTCGAAGAGCTAAACAAAATACGTACAATTAGAGATTAGAATTACCTATTTTATAATGACAAGCGTAAGCGAGCAAGAAAATATTATTATGTCCACCCCAAATACAACTTGTATGCGGGGAATATGTTAGGATCGGTGATACACATCAAATACGACCAACTTTTTGGTAAAGAAACACCAATTGGTTTCAATGTATCAGTAAAATCGGAAGGAGATACAATGCGAACAGAAATGTTCAGGAAAGATTTCATCTACACATTGTTTTGCGGAGACATTCCAGAAGGGCAGCGAGTGTATCATACTAATGGTGCAGCAACCGATGATAATATCGCAAACTTATCTTTGCAAGATGAATTTCAACCTCATCCGGTGTTTGATCTTTACAAAGCCTCTGACAAAGGAATTATTCGAAGCAGAAAAACAAAAATATAATAGGTAGATTACAAAACACTGGATATTTTATGGTACATGTTAGAGGAACAAAAACAGATTTTGTAGATTATCAATCGCATAGGTTTGTTTAAGAAGTTTTTAACTGACCAAAACCAAATGCTTTAGTAATAGACCACGTCAACCGCATTAAAACTGACAATCGTATCGAAAATTTAGATTTGGTGACCCAAAAAGAAAATGCAAAACGAGGACGAGATGGTGGTATTAATTTTAGATGTCCCACCAAACCAGTGATTTCGTATAATCTTGAAACGGACGAAGAAAAGACGTTTCCTTCAATGTCGGCTGCGGCGAAATACTTTAAAATAAATACAAGGGTAGTAAAGTTTGTTGCAGATGGTAAATATAAATCCACTACCTCACAATCAACATTTGACAGAATCGTCTTCCAATACGATGATAACTAAACTTTTTTGCAAGATTTTTGCAAGTTCTCCTTAACTAATACAGTTATGACACCATAACATAATAGCTTCTCTATCATACATTATATAACAAATATTTTTTCTTGCAATTGTTCTTTTTCTGATTCGGTTAGTAGCACGTTATCAGGTCCGTTGTTTACTAAAAGAAGATTAACAGAAATATTTTTATCATCGCTGATAAAAACGCCTGCGAACAGCTTCTTTAAGCTCAAGATGATTCATGATTGTTGCTTTTCCATGATATCTTATCTTGTCTATTATTATTATTATTTAAATTTTACAAAATTTTATTATATTATGAGTCTTCTCGAAAAATTGAAATATATTTATGATACACCATTAACACCAGCGGAAACAACTTTATATATTGCACAAGAAGCTAACGTCAACGACATAAGTCGTCGCGATAAAGCCGTCAACGACGAAGTCGTCAACGACAACGTCAGTGTCAACGATAAAATCGCAACTGTTTCCATGATATGTCGTGGAATAGGAAAAACCACGGAAGACCATGAACCGGCCGATACAATGTTAAGTATCATATCACAAAAAAATTTTAAAATTTAATTTTACATTGGACAAGAATCAATTGTTCTGGCAACTGATAAAACCATTCTTAGATATCAAAATTCCCGACCGACAGAAATTTTTTTATATTTGTCAAGATATTTAATCTGATGACGATTTCTGACGATCGCCGACGATATTTAATATCGTTATGTAAGGTAGCAAAATGTAAATCAGTCCAACGTAAATACGAAGAAATCTACAAAAACATTATTTCACAATGTTGAGCTTGTTGAGCTTCGTAGTTGGTATCCAACTATTAAACTTATCGCTCTAACCGCGCCACCTGACGAGGCTTTTATTGTGACGCTTTTTGATTACTCGTTCGATAACAAATATATCTTGTTCAGTTTTCTGTAGTTCTTGTTCGTAAAAACTACCAATTACTGGTTCACCTGATAAATCTTTTAGCGAGTACGTTA
The DNA here is from genome assembly GCA_016617855.1 of Megalonaias nervosa. Classification (NCBI taxonomy): domain Eukaryota; kingdom Metazoa; phylum Mollusca; class Bivalvia; order Unionida; family Unionidae; genus Megalonaias; species Megalonaias nervosa. The sequence goes on from JAECUM010013003.1 coordinate 57,952, forward strand.
TTAAAACTTTATCAACGACAAATTCTTCTTCAGTCCAGTTTGGAGTAAATCCGTTTTCAAATACTTTCTTTTGTTAGAGAAATTAGAACTCGATTTCTTATTTTAAATATATGTCGCCGATACATATTTTCGTTTGCTAGTATCGGATTTTTAATTGCATCGTTTGGTGACATTTTTATAGTTCGGTGTTTCGTGCTGTTGTAGTCGGATATAATCTGTGGAAGATCATTAATAAACCTGTTTGTGTTTTTAGTTGTCAGATGTTTGTGGATCCGCTCGTTTAGTGTACGATTACATCGTTCAACGATAACGCTTTTTCCTTCGTTTCCTGTAACATATTTTTAAAGTTATTTTGTTCCAAAAACTGTTTAAATTTTTTATCAAAAAAACTCTGCTCCGTGATCAGTCTAAATTTTATTTGGTCACCTTTTCGTGCTAACGAACATTTGTTTTAATGCATCATTTATTGATGTTTCTGTTTTACATGCAAAGGGTATACTAAACGCGTATTTACTAAAAACATCAATAACGTTAAAAAAGTATTTCTTATTATCATTCAACTTAGCAAGATTCGACATATCTACTAAATCTATTGCCCAGATATCATCAACGGCATTCGCGAGAACCTTACGTCGCGGAAACTTTTTTTTAGGTTTGTGTAATTCAGCTAAGAGCGTCTTCATCGGCGCAGTATCAACATACATTTCTCTTCCAAGACCTAACTTATATTTTGTTCCAATTAATCCTTGCACCAGTTTTCTGTCAAATCATTATCGCAGATTTACCGGTTTCATATCATGAAGTTCGTTTAGCATTATCTTATCACACCCAGGCATATCTTGTTCGTTGCCCCGATAACAGATGTCGTGACGCATTGCTATCGCATCAACTTGATTATAAGGCTCTTGTCCAGGTAATGGATTATCGTTTTCGTCCAGTTGTTTATCTAACGGATTATATGGCCCAGTGTATTTGTGGCCAGGCAATGTCCTACCTCCTTTTGGTTTTGGTAATTTTCCAATAAGATTGTGAATGTCAATACCGCTTCCAACTACTTCTCTGCGATTGCAGGATTGGTAATACGTAACAATTTTATCTTGTTCGATACATAAGTCTTTGTGGCAATCACAATTACACTTTTTCATTGTTTTATTTTTTAATCATCGACAAAAATAACTCTGTTGTCGACGGCGTCTCCGCTACTTGTTTGCCTGGCATTGGCAGGAATATACTTTTCTTTTTACCACAAACAGCATAAATACTTTTTAACATCATTCTGTTATTTTTTGTTTATTCTGTTCGCTCGTCTGTGTTAGGCGTTTTAGTCTTGCATTTGAGACAATATGTTGTTGATGACTGCGTCATTGTTATATTCGATTGTCACACAAAATTAATCGCGACGACTTTGTCGTCGCGACGTTTGTCGTCGCAATCTTCATAGCTAGTTTCATCGTCGCGCTAGGTTATCGTTGTTCTCACTCGGATACCTATCAAATTGCAAAATAAACTTTAAAAATCGGATCTTTTGACATCTGTCGGATGAACATAATACAATAATAACCACAAGCGGATGTTCCAACTGGCTGTAACTGGTTGGATGAGTAATTTATTTTTTTTAAATTTTTAAAAATATATTTTTTTTATAAGATCACTCGGTGGAAGTCAAAACGAATCAAAATAATTGTTATTGTAAACAGTTACCCAGTGAATACCTGATCCATCATTAAAGTTTTGTATATTTACAACGCACGAACATTACCTAATAACCTAATTCATCTTTAGAATATATTCCATGAAATCCTTTTTCAACGACAGAGTCGTCGGGTTTTAATTTTTTAATTATATCAAAATTACTTAACGGAAACGAAGTTGCGGTCACAGGTGTCTGGTCCCTGGAAGAGTCATTCCCAGTCCGATTCCCAACAGATTCGGAAGTAGACTTCCCTCTGCTCCCGCTAGAAGTGGTCCTATAAATCGGCCTTCGACTTTCATTTTTTATTTTGTTGTCCTCGGCGATCGCTTTGTCGTCTTCTTTTTTTAACTTTTTTTTTTTTTGTTGTGATTTTGCCTTTGGCGATTTTGCTTTCCTAACTGGTATTTCATTTTTTATTGTCACATAAAACTACAATGTCAACGTCGACGACCTTTCTCGTCAACGATAGATTCGTTTGATACCGTCTCCGAATACTATTTTTTTGGGGTTGCTTCTGATACTGCTCCTGATGCTGATGCTAGTCCTAGTGTCCCTAGTACAGGTACAATCTTTGGTATTACCTTTTTAGCTATCGTAGCAAGTGCTGGTCCAAGAAAGCTGCTGTCGACCGCATAGCGATTTGCCATCGCCGTTACTTGTGCAACAGACAGCTTAAGAACAAGTGGTTTACCCCGATTAAGTTTATTGATTTGTTGTTGAGTTAACATTACTTTGACTGCTGTTTTATTTGACGTTGTCAACGACTCCGTCGTTGGCGACTTTGTCGCTGGAGACGCTGTCTCCGGAGATATTTTTAAAGAAACAGAACGGCTTTTAACTATTGCTGCTGATAATTTTTCAACTTGACCTTGCGTTAGATATATTTCTTTAGTTGTGTATTTGGTTTTCATTATATTTTATTTTGTTAGATTAAAGTTTTATCATCATCCTATCTTGTGCCGAGTCAGTTGTCTAGAACCTATCGCTGGAAATAAGCGCAAATACATTAAACGGAGTTGCTGAAACTCATCCAAGCGTCCAAGTTACTTCTATTTCTGCGACTGAATTAATCATTCGTTCGGAGCGTTTTGATAAGTCAAAGAAAAAGATTGGATAAATCGTACGAAATTCTTCAATATTAATCTGTGATCCGCTATCAGTGTCTTTGTATTTTTGCATTGCTTCCATCAGGTACATATACACTCTCGTAACATGTTTACCATTGCCGGCTGTAAAATCACATTCGATAGCTCGATCTGGATATTGTTTAGAGTTAATTATTTTGTAGTTGGCTACCACATCGCGCTGTTTGCTGAAAAACAATAAATATATGCCTAGGCAATTGTTTGCTTGCATTTGTTGTAATACGCCACGTGTAGTCGATTGCGTTAGGAACAGTTGCTTTATATATTTTATGTTGATGAAAATAAATCTTTTTTGTAAACGCCTCCAATATTGTATTAATCTCTGTTAACTTAGCTACTGATGGAACAACTCGCGGCATCCACAGCGCCAATTTCGAAGTCTCAAATTGTACATCTGCTACACCAAATCGAAAAAGACAATCCGCTTGATCTGCCCGATCCAAAATAAGAGTATGTTTCAACCCAGAAAATACCTTATGGTAGTCGCGACAAAATCCAAATATTGTACTTAACGGCAACATCATTGTCATTTGTTGTGATTCCGACGCAAGCTCTGTTCGTTTGGCATGTCCCTCGTTATATCTTCTGTTACGTGTACTAATAAACCCATTGATTAAATCTAACATAGCGACTGAATCTGCACCTCCAGCTGGTGGTGCTAGCCAAGGTTATTACACGCTTGCGTCAGTGAATTTCTCACGGCGGCTGCATCTGCAGCTATAGCTGGTGGTTCTATGACAAAGTTTGCAGCATTATCTATGAGAAAAGTTCTAACAATTACAAGATCTGCATTAGGGTCAGTACCATGGGCAAAAGCACCACCTGCAACAAATTCGCTTGAAGCAGCTAAACCAAGTCGAGTGTCTTTCAACCACATCATATTTGTGGCCACCGATCTCGAATAATCATCACTAAATGAAACAATGTTTAGTATTGTACCTGCAACCGGTAACCAATCCACAATATCCTCCATGGTTTGAGTTGCTATTAGATATCGTGCACTTCTGAACAAACTCCAGCCATTATTGAAGGGTGCTTTCTGTACCATCTGCGATAGGATTACCAGCTGCTGTTAATATTCTACCACGAACTTTCAGCATCGCCTACTGCGGAAATAAAAACACATCCTCGTCCCTGGTATTAAAAATTCGCTGACCAGCTCTATTTGGATCGTTCGAGTTATCGTCGATATATTCGATATACTCGAATTCTGTAACTGTATCGTCGGCATCATATCCTTCACTAAGATCAAGATAATTTTTAACTGACATCTTTTATTTTATAATCGCCACATAAAATTACTAGAGCTGAGGCAAATCTAATTTTTGTTTTGGTTTATTTACTAGCTTACGTATTACCTTTTCACCGCGTGGCGATAGTAATTTTTTTTTTTGTCGTAGCTATCATGGCTCGTTTTGTTTCTTCTGTTGGTGCAATATCTGATATTGCTTGTTTTATTTCCTGTGAGGAAACTGGTGGTTTCTCTCTCCTTATTTTATCGACGATCTTTTGTCCGACTGCGGTGCCAGCTGCACTGCTGCTCCCGTCGCAAAAGCTTTAGATGCGTCAATTGCAATTGGTGCTACTTTATGCGCGATTCCTGGTATATTTTCGACCTACTTCGTAAATATATTTCCGAGAAATCCACCTACGACTTTTCGTCGATAATTTTTTTGTCTTATCTTATTATTCAATATTTTCCTTATAAAATTAATTTTGTTCACGTGATTTAACATTACGCCGATTGCACTCGCAGGTGTAAGTAATATATGACGATTTTGTTATTAAGATCTAGTTGTCGCCCTGATTGATCTGTTAGTTGCATCGTTATATTTGTTATCTTGTTTTCAGGATTAATCGGATAATATATTATTTGTCAAGGAGTAATTTGCATTAGCCTTGACTTCCCTTGGCTGAGTAAGATTCTGATGCAATAGAACAATTGATTAAAATCGTATTTACTTGTGTTATGTTAACCGGTAAATCTCCGTCATACGATATACTTTGTTCTGCAACACTGCTGTATTGTTTACGATCAAATCTTAGCAGCGACGCAATGCTAGTCGCTGGTGAAAAGGTGATTATCAAATTATTTTTTAACGTGATTCCAGCTCGTAGCGTATTATAGTTCGGAGTTAACTCAAAATTATCTGCAACGCCTCCATTTTTTCTTATTAGTTCTTTAATCGCTTTGTTAAGATCCGTTACGTTATATGCTCCCTGTGGTATTTTAACTGATACCCACGTGCCAGGATTAAATGTAAAATTGTCGTTGGCGTTTGTTTTTATACTTGCCATAGAATGCCATACTGTAGCAGAAATTAATCCGATTTCGTACTGTCTATTAGGCTCTAGTATTATTGGTGGATCATAAGTAGCAAAAAAGTTTGTACTCGACGAAGAAGTCAACGATAAAGTCGTTACGCTTGACAAATCAAGTAATAATGTTGTCGATGATAGCATTTTGTTAGTGTTTTATAATATTTTATTTTGTAAAATTCCGTATTCGGACGATGTTAGTAATCCACTCAATCGAAGCTGATCTAATATATCAATAATTTCATTGTCGATTTCTGAACTTTCATTTCCAGCTTCTTTTGATGATATCAGCAACATAAGTCGGTGAACCATTTCCGCTGTTGATGCAAAAACTCCAACTGCAGCTCCGTCAATGCCATATCCACGTTTTTCGCTTACTCTTAAATCGTCATATAATCTCGCAACAGTTCTCAAGTTTTATTACCCTTTAACTTTCATCATTTATCACCCTAAGATATAAACCAGCTTTGATGCCATACCTGTATTTCTCGTAAAGATCTCTCATATCATGTACTTCAACAAATTTTAGTTGTTCATCATTATAACGGTTTTCGTCTTGTATTTTAGTCAGCTTTTTTATTAATTGGCTATACTCGGTGTTTTCAAGTTCTTCTTCTAGTGCTTTAACTTTACCAGAATATCTTTCAAACATTCCTTCAATTATGTCAATTTCTCCTCCTAATTTTTTCTCCTTCATCCCTTCTCTTAATTGCTTTATTCAAATCAGCTCTCACAGTAGTCACATCGAGTCTTGCAATATCTAGTTTTATTTTAATATCGTTATGTTTTTCTCTCATCTTCCTAACATCAGAAACCTTAACCTCTATTTTATACATGCCATCAAATTTACCATACTCATACTCTCCTATGTTATCATAGATACTTCTCTTATAATTTTCAATAGCTAGATCTTCTCTCCCATATCAGTTCTTTTCTCAGGTATTTTACATTTTATTTCTTCTATCGCCCGTTGAGTTGGTTCAGTTTATTCTATGATTCGTTGTACAGCAGCTTCTGTTTCTGCTCTTTGTTTTTCTTCGAGTAAACCTAACAAATCTTTTTCTTTTTTTGTACTTTTTTAAGCTTATCAACAGATAATGTTCATATTTCTGGTTGTTTGCCAAGTACTGCTTCGGTAACTGGCTTTAAAAGTTTGGCAGTTTCTTCTTCTGCTTGAACTTGTCCTCGACGTGCTTCTTCCACCCTTTTCTTAGAAGCAGCTTGAGATGCAGCAAGTTTCTTTAGTAATTCATTTTTTTTACGATAATACATTGTTATTTTGATATGCTTTATAAAATTCACCTAGAGAAATTTATCAATACAACAACGGAACATCTTTGCTGGATCACGCGCTAGTTTATCAAATCAAATGAAATTGTATTTGTTTTTGGTTGCCCTGTGATATAATTCAATAAACTTATGTTTTGTTACATCCCCGCATTGCTCGCTTGCAATATTTCTCACATCAACATTATCTAATCCAGGAAACAGTATAAAACATCCTGTATTTCGTCGTATAAACCTGTCAACGTTATAAGATCCCTGCACAAGATAAATCGCATTACACGTTTTGTTACGCTATTATAAGAAAATAAGATTTAATCTTATTCATCTCCTCATTGTTTAACGGAATATCATCAAATACAATTATTTTATGCTATGACAAATCAAGTTCATTCACAGGAACTAAATCTTCTGGTTGTTTGATCATAAATATATCTTCTCCAGCGCCAAGATCATCTCGACGTTTGTTGTTGTACTTGCTTAATAGCTCGTATTTGTCCTGCTGCGGATTTACTGTGTAAATATACACCCTATCGTAGTTAAAGTTGTCGTTGAGCAAACGATTCAATAGTAGATTTGTTTTACCAGATCCTGTACGACCAATAATAAGATAATGACAATCTGGAAGTTCGTTGTTGTGTTTATGTTTGACTAATCGTTCGGTATCAAAATTTAATATTGGTGTATTTTTCACCGATGACTGCGTCATTGTTGTATAATTGTATGTTATATATTTTACGTAAATGAGTTATTACACAAAATTTGGAACAACACTCACAGGATCCATTTCCGCTGACGAACCAACAATAACTGATACAACGAGTACTTGGTTTAGAAGTAGATTATCCACCACCAAAGGTTGATCTTACTCAAGCGGTAAGTTACTCACAACTAAAAACGATTCACGATAACAAACTATCATTGACAGGAGGAACGATAAACGGTAACTTGGATATGTCAGGAAAAAAATTAGAAATTTGGAGACCGCGTATCCACCAGCAAACTTAAACCAAACCCAAGCGGTAAGTTATTTGCAGTTGAAATATGTAGATGGTAACAAGCTTTATAAAACCGGTGGAAAGGTTATCGGCAATATTAATATGTCAAGTAAAAAAAAAAATATTGCTCTGGAAACTGCATATCCACCAGCAAACGTTGATATCACACAAGCGGTGAGTTATGCTCATCTAAAATCTGTTGACGATAACAAGCTTAATAAGGCCGGCGACACAATGACTGGTAACCTGATAATGAGCAATAACTCAAAAGTAACTGGGCTTTCAATAAATTCACCACCAGCTAATGATAAGGATGCTATTAGTTATGCTCAGTTAAAAGGAGCACTCACTCCGTATTTAAAACTATCTGGTGGATCAATGGCAGGTAATTTAAGAATGGGGTCTAACAAAATAGCAACAACATATCTTCCAGTTAACTCATCCGATTTAACAAATAAAGCATATGTTGATAGTTTATATAGTGGTGTAAAACGAACCAAAAACAATGTTGGGTATATTCCAACATTTTTTAAGGAATCTGATAACCGAGCTGAATTTGAGGTAAGCGCATCAACATATTATCCTGAAAATTATCCTCATTACCCTTTCGCTGTTGATTATGGACAAGAAAGGGCAACCAACGGAGAAACCAGAGACTTTTGGATTAAAATCAAATGTCCCGTCGCAGCTGCTATTTGGCAATTTCGTTTGCGCGGCCGATTAAACTCTAGCCTTGGGCAAATTTATAATTGGCGATTGGAAGGATCAAACGATGATATTAACTGGACAATGTTGTATGGTGCAACAAACACATATATCTCAACAACTCAATATTTTACAATTCCAACTGCGAATGCTGTTGACAAGTACATTTATTTTCGAATTTATGTTGTCACTGCTGAAGATCCGTTTCCAGGATTGAGAGCATATCACATATATACACTCGATGATCAAATTTAATCTAGCGTTTTAAAATAATGTCTGAACCAGCAGTTATAACCGTTGCAAGAGAATTTCACAATTTAAATTTTTAGTGTGAAAAAATATGTTTCTACAACAGATATTGACGACAGATCACAAGCGGCAAATAAAATACAAAAAGTGAAATATTTCAGCATCGATTCAGTAAACAGTACAGTATTGTCAGAAAGTGAAGGTAATTTGTTTGCGTAATGCATATGCGAGGATCACAACTAGTAGAAGCAGTAGGAAACATTGATATTATAAACAGATACTGTCATCCTGATGATTTTCTAGAAGAACAAAAACAAGCTGAAATCCTGCTGAAAAAATATTGCTTGAGCTTGACAAGGAAAATATAGGTTTGATAATACTATCAGATCTAATAAAAGCACGAGCTTACGGTGGAAAAGCGCAGGAAGAAAAACGAATAAACGACAATCATAGTCGTCTCGACAAACTAGCGGAAGCTAAAATAATAAAATTAAGAAGAAACAAAAATTTGCACAATAGTGTTTTAAAACGGAAAATTTTTAAGCATCTCGGTATGTATTACTACGACAAACAAACCCTAGTTAAAATCGCTAGTATACCAGCGGATACGGACATAATAATCAAAGTGTACTTAAACGCAGTTTTACCAATGATATATGAAAATTTTAATTTGATCCCATTATCATTAACAAATCTCTAGCGATAATCAATAATCTTGACAATGAAATTGATAATTTCAATGATGTTGAGCGAGAAACGTTTTTTGAAGAAGTCGAATCAACAAGTTTTATAAAAAAATATTCTTACTATGACATCAGTGAAGAAGATGATGCTCCACTTCCATCGCTCCAACGCTCTAGACAATTGCCATTACGAACTTATTACACTGAAGTTTAGAAAATATTCACGCAATCATACAAAAAATTATTGTTTAAAGTAGGTTCTCTTGTTAGTCCTTTCGAAGATGATACAGAAAAAATCCGAAAATTAATGCTAATAAATTTCGTAGTCGCATAGGCAATTGTCAGACAACATCTTGTTCTCAAAAATGTTACGTTGGATCAAATAAGCTTGGTACTCGGGTTTATTGATGAAACAGAAATAGAATACGATAATTTGGTAAATAAAACAGATTTGTATGAACTTAATGTAGAAAACAAGTTCAATTCCTACAGTTGGTTAAAGAAAAATGAGGTATTAACAGATGACGATAAAAATATTTCGTCGGATGTTTATGACAAGTATAGAGATGTTTTAGCTCATGCTAACAATTATACGTTCCATGGGTTTCTTGACTTGATTGTTGGTACTAGAACTTTTGACATTGTATAAAAATTGTAAACAAATATTGTATAATGGGAAAACAGATCATCGATTTCAATCATATTTCAGAGGAAATTCCAAGACAGGATGTGGACGCACTAATGCAATATTACAGGTTTTATCATAAAAACCTTTGGTTTGTAAAACAATGTTACAAATACTAAAGCAAAATACTTCGGGTAATATCATATTTACCACTGCTAATGACTGGCTCTGGCATAATTTCAAAAGGGAGCATTATTAAACCCGTTTTTGTTAATAATATCCGGTGTTGGTGTTTCCATTGGAACAGGGTGTAAAAAAAATTGAGCCTCGACTTGAGACCAAAAAATGCCTATAAAACAGCAAGTATAACTTATAAAATTACTTGAACAGATACGATCTTATCTGCGAGGTGTAAAATACGATATGGACGATTTAATACGCGAGTTTCGTGTTACTGACAGTATGTTAACAAATATTCTACCAATGAGAGTTAGCAGGTATAACAATAATTATCAAAAAAGTATGGTAATCAAGTTATATAACAATAAATTTTATCTAACATTAAATTTTATATGAATTTTGTCTAACAACAATCAGTAGTAGGGATAAAGGAGTGTTTATGGATCGGAGACCCTAAAATCTTTGCCAACAAGTTCAGTCTTTCGTATATTTTATCATACAAGATAGTTCTCAAAAGTTGATGACGTGGATGTCGACTGTATCGAATATTTTGTCATACAAGATAGTTATCATGTGTTGTTGACGATATAGTCGATTCCGGACTTGTTGGTAACGATTTTAGGGTCTTTGAGCCAGAAACCTCCTCACACCTACTATTTATCCTATAAAACTGAGTAGGCATTGTTTGCACTAATCAGAGTCTCGTTGCTCCATGAATTGCATATCTTCGTGTGTGCTCCTGGTAACGGTTCTTTTTGTTGAACGACTGGATTCAGAGATTTTCTTCGTTGATGTACATAATTGACCTATCAGTTCCGGATTTGTTTTGTTGTAGCCTCGGTTTGCTGATGAATTCTCAATGAGTACAATGTCGGACTGAACTGTGTTCGAACTGCCAACATGGGGTGGCAATGTACTTTTGACTGTCGAACATGGCTGAGTTTGTTCACATAAGCGTTACATTAATCTGTAAATATTTACGAAAACATAAGGATAAATTCTATGCAGCATTTATAGACTATGAAGAAAAAAAAACTTTGACAGAGTAGAGAGTAATTTGCTGCATCAAAAGCTAGTTGGTGAAAATATGAATGGAGAAATGTACAGAATTATCATTTATTGTTGTTGTTGTTGTTGTTGTTGTTGTTATTATTATTATTATTATTATTATTATTATTATTATTATTATTATTATTACCAAGATAAGAATTCTTTATTTCTGACTACGTAGTCCATACATCTAAATTAAAATATAGATATAAAGTAAAAACATTGTAAATATAAAAGAACATATATATCATACGTACAAGTATACAGATACATGTACAACAATTAACTGCGCCCTTCATTGTTAAGAATGAAATTAAGTGGCACATTTAAAGAGTAATTTGTTCCATCTACTAATAATATGAGAATTTAAATGAATGTCATAGTTTCAAAGAGATTTCAATATACAGTTCTTACTATTAGATATTCTTGTCATCATTGAGAATACACACTTTCTCATTACTTCATCAAAACTGAATACATTATAATTTACAAACATGTTGGAGGTGCTGTTCCATCCAGGAAAACCTAATAGAAAACGAAGACTACTGTTATAACCAATAACTAGTTTTCTTTTCATACATTAGTAGTGTAGTGGGATAGAATAGCGTCAATGGGACTTCTATGTTAAACTAGGGGGGTTGTACCCTGGCAACAATGGGAATTTAACATGGGAATTTTAACATGGGTGGGACTGTATAGCGTCAAGATTTATAGCGTCAAAAGCACACCCTGGGACGATATAGCATCAATGGGAATTAGCATTACAGACCCCCCCGGCACGTTTACGGACACGATTTATAGCCTCAAAAGCACACCCTGGGACTGTATAGCGTCAATGGGAATTTGTATAGCGACTAGCACACCCTGGGATAGTATTGCCTCAATGGGAATTTTGTATAGCGACAAGAGGAATGGAACAGGTAGGGTGACGTCACGGTACTGGACACTTGCAACAATGTAGCAAGGACCGTGACGTCATGCCACCTGTGTCATTTCTATATACAAACACGAATCATTCGCGTTCATATTTGTGGATATTATAACTCTCTATACACAAGCCATCAGCCAATCAACAGTACTAAAAACAGCAACTATAAAAAATCAGCCACTGTTTCGTAGGCTGATGGCTTATACCAAATTACTTCAATACATAGAATCACGAACCATTCGTGTTCTACATCAATTTAATTCCTTAACTCCTAGACACTTGCAACAATGTAGCAAGTACCGTGACGTCATGCCACCTGTGTCATTTCTATATACAAATACAAATCATTCGCGTTCCTGTTTGTGTATAGCAAATACCGTGACGTCATGCCACCTGTGTCATTTCTATATACAAACACGAGTCATTCGCGTTCGTGTATGTGTATAGCAAGTACCGTGATGTCATGCCACCTGTGTTATTTCTATATACAAACACGAATCGTTCGCGTTCCTGTTTGTGTATAGCAAGTACCGTGACGACATGCCACCTGTGTCATTTCTATATAAAGTTTGAATCATTCACGTTCGTGTCAGTGAATAGTATAGTATAGTATGTTTTATATATTCGCTTTTTTCCATAGATTGATGAACATCAATCTATCATACACAAATTATAAAATCGACTAACAAAATTTTTTAGGTAAGAGAATAATGTTTTGGGGAGTTAAATATAAATTATACAATCGAATAAAAAAAATTTTTAGGCAAGAAAGAATAAATCCTTTCGAGGCAGTGGAGTGGCCCTGAAAAGGGCCTTTGGTTTTCTTCTTTGTCTTCTTCTAAGTTCTTCTATTCCTCCACCAACTTCTTATTTTCTGTCCTACACTTTTTTCTTCTTCTCATTCTTTTCCTCCTCCTGTTTTTCCTTCTCCTCCTCCTTTTCCTGTTTCTTCCTTTTTTCATTTTCTTCTTCCTTTTCTATTTTTTCGTTCCACTCCCTCATCCTCCTTTTGTCTTCTAAATCTTCCTTTTCGTCCTTTTCAATTCTAATCATCTCATTTAATATCTCCTTTCCACTCTTTAAATTGTTGATTTCCATAGCCAGTCAGTGCGGGCTATAAGCCCCAAGCTGCATTCTAAGTAGCATCTCCTCCACCATGCCTAGTGTGTCTACCACCTCCTGCAGTCTTATCATTCTCTCCATGTTGCTAGCCATTTTTTATATTCAGCGAATGACTGACTGAAGGATTATAGTCGCTTGTGCACTTAAGCGCTTTTGCGACTGGTTATAGCCCCGGGCTGGGCCCTTGGCCCCGGGCTGGGCCCTTGGCCCCGGGCTGGGCTCTTGGCCCCGATCTGGGCCATGTGGTGCGAATGACGAACGCTATGCTTTTATATACTTCAAGCACGGACGTGAACGAAAACATCCCTTACACTCACTTCACACATTATTTACTATCCACACCAACGAATGAGAAAGCATAAAACACAGACCTATTTACTGTCTACACCAACGGACGAGAATGCATAAAACACACACACACACACACACACACACATATATATTATCCACACCAACGAGCGCGAATGAATAAAACACACACCTATTTACTATCCACACCAACGGACGAGAATGCATAAAACATACCATATTTATTATCCTCACCAACGAATCAGAAAGTATAAAACACACACCTATTTACTATCCACACCAACGGACGAGAATGCATAAAACACACACACATATATATTATCCACACCAACGGACGAGAATGCATAAAACACACCCATATCTACTACCCACACAAACGGGAAGAGAAGAAAAGCCACACCCATATCCACTATCCACACAAACTTGAAGAGAAGAAAAAACACACCCATATCTACAATCCACATTAACGGGAAGAGAAGAAAAAAACATACAATATTTACAATCCACACAAACGGACGCGAACGTATAAACACACCACACTTACTATCCAAACAAACGGACGAGAACGCATAAAATACACACACATATACTATCCACACCAGCGAATGAGAATGCATAAAGCATACACTTATTTACTATCCACACCAACGAGCACGGATGCATAAAACACGCACCTATTTACTATCCTCACAAATGAATGAGAAAGCATAAAACACACACCTATTTACTATCCACACCAACGGACGAGAATGCATAAAACATACACACACACCTATTTACTATCCACACCAACGAACGCGAATGCATAAAACACACACCCATTTACTATCTTCACCAAATGAGAATGCATAAAACATACACATATATACTATCCACACAAACGTACGCGAATTCATAAAACCCTACTCGGTTTTAGTGTCGGAACGCTATGATAGCGAATGTCATGGTGAGGGATAGAGAGAAGTCAAAGAGCATTTGTAATGATAAAATTTTTTGAAAACAAACAACAGACACATTTTTTTTTTAAAACACAACATTTTTTATTCAACCGACAACTAACCACTAACAAGTAACAATAACATCAAACAAATTTTTTTTGACAAGGTTGACAACGTTGTGAAATCATGTGAGATTTCAACTGATGGAAGTCATGAGGCCATTGATGTACACTACGTTTCCTAGCTAAAGACAAAAGATAGCCATAATGGTCACAAAACCATCGATCTACTTTCTCGTCGTTTCTAGAAGAGTGACGATCAAAATAAGTCACTAAATGTTCTAAAGGATATCCAAGACTGCGTTGATGAAGAAAAAACACACAATATTGTCCACACACCATGGAATCTGTGCCTTGTAATTTCACATTATTGAATCGTGTCGTCTGGGCATTTCTGCTCATAAAGTCAATGATATCGTCTTCCAAAGAGGGTAATCCATACGAATCAAAATATTCCACGCAATCCTCTTGAGGGAAGTAGATGGCAACCCAGTGAGTTCCTGGGAGATGACTGTCGTCCGTGTTGATGACATAAGCTTGATGGTCTTGAGGTTTGCGATGAGGTACTTCATCTTGAGAGCACACGACAGGATTCCAAGAAGCAGTATACGAACTATTGTTCAAAAGGTAATAAAGTTCCCAGGTATCCATTTTTTTGTTGTGCTGTTTTTTTTTCACAGGTAATGATAAGTCATCAATTCAATTCTGACTTTTTGTTTGAAACGCTCTGTCAAGTAGCCGTTTCTTCGCCTTGTCTCCGCACTCTGGGCTAAGAGAGCTTCGATGCGATAGATCTCTAGAGTACTCTGTGGAGGGCAGGAATGATCACGCAAGCCTTTATATCACTCATGCCACACTTCTTCTTCCGAGATGAGACCCCAAGCGTCGTCCAGATACTCGTCCAATTTTTCTTCTTGACTCATTATCATACATTTATCGTGTTGAATTTGACTGGGATGATCGTTTCGACAACCATAACAATATTTCTTACTCAATTCCGTAATTGTATTCGCCAGGTGTTTAGCAAAACAGGACACTAAATGTTGTTCTTGTTCTGACCACTACCTCGTCCTTTTTGTCTTGGTCTTGGGGTTGTGTTTTCACGCTATCCTCCCATTCCATGTCCAAAGATTCTCTATCGTTCAATGAGGGATAGGAGTCTTCAATTGTCTCTAATAGTCTAGAATGACTTCTCTCAAAAAATTGATTTCGATGGTATTATCGAATTCGGCATAAAAGATGACGTTGACCGTCTCGGTGAGAGCTTCTGCAACTGAAGTTCCACACGCAGTTGACCAGATTTTATAGAGTGGAAATGTCCCTTGTCGCTGCCTTGGTCAGGAGTGAAATCAAAAGCCCACAAAGTGTAACCTCCGACATAATCTTCGTACGAAATGCCGTGACTGGTGTTGGTTCCTAGCTGTCCGGTACCTTCGTAAAGGGACAAGTACGATCTCAAGTAATTCTTTTGGGCAAAGTTAGGTTCGAAGGGTCTGGTACACAAGGTCTTGCCATCGCAACTGACTTCGATCTTGGACACTCTGTAGTGCTTAAACTGGAAAGGATTTTGATCGTGGGCTCCGTTGAGGGCTGCATTACTGACGATGCCAA
Organism: Megalonaias nervosa; assembly: GCA_016617855.1. Lineage (NCBI taxonomy): Eukaryota > Metazoa > Mollusca > Bivalvia > Unionida > Unionidae > Megalonaias > Megalonaias nervosa. Next base: position 73,850 of record JAECUM010013003.1, read on the forward strand.
CGATTAAACGTTTGGGTAACTGTCCTTGGAACAGATGATCTTTGATCTTGGATCGGAGTCCAGCAGCAATGGTGAATGTTTTCACTTCTACACGTCGTATCGGATACTTGGCGGTCGATCTGCTCAATGTTTGACTGATGTCGTTTCCCGCTTTAGGCAACACTTCTGCGAGACGGACGTAAAGTCTGGCTTCTTGGATGATGGTTTTGTACTCGTTGGCATGAGCCATCAAATGGAAAGCGACACTGCTGAATTGAGTCTCAGGCGAATATCCACTCCGTTGTGGTTGTGGTTAAGTCGACGACGGGGACGTGTACACGACAGGCCCTCCGTCTTGGCACCAGTGGTGAAACAGATGGGTACGAAATCGCAAATAATCGGGCGTGGTGGGTTTTAAATCCACGAGTAAATAGGCATGTGGGGTTTGAGTGGCATCGTCGAACGCATGAGTCAGCCAAGGCGTTCCTAACTGTTTGGCTAACACTTGCACTTGCGATTTATCTCTAGGGCTTTTAAACAAGACCACGTAATGAGCATTGAGACTGATGGTGCGATGGGCTTTACTTTGTTAAAACAAATTTTGAGTGATGTAAATGACACTGGCATTACGATGATGCCCCTTGCGCGTAAACCACAGTTTAATTTCTTCTTCGTCTTCTCCTAGCATGTCGTCAAAAATAACCAAATGAGTTTGACTAGGGTCAGACACGATCCCGTTGTCTTCGCTAGGAATGCCTTCTACAAACACGATGGAATCGCCTTGACTTTCTCGCAGAAGGCTGTACGCCGATTGCCACTCTTTGTAACACCACACGATGCGTTGAGGGGGACGATCGATCAAATGATGTTTATGTTCGATCAAATGTTTGACAAATTCGGTTTTGCCTGAACCGCTAGGTCCAGCAATGAGCATGTTAAAGATACAAGGCATCCCAACTAGCACGATCTAAGTGTTCGTCGATGACTTTGAAAGAGGAGGAAGAGGGAGCAGAGACAGTAGAGGTAGTCATAACAGTAGCAGTGCAAGGAAAATGTCAGTTTTGACACGAAGACAGACAAGACAAGAGTTTTTATACTTTTTTCAGGACACGTTTATTGTCATCTATAAATGTGAATAACACGAAAGACAAAAATACATAAAAGCCAAATGGTTAAGTACATGAATAAAAGACACATCAAAACGATCATAGTGGAATATAAACAAGTCTCTGTACAACATTTGTGATGATCAAGAGGTGAAATCGTAGGGGTACTGTGTAATGTTCTGAGAGTCTCTACACTCCTTGGCACAGTCACACAAGAGTCCTTCCGGAATGGACTTTCGGGGATGTCGATCACGGTCCTGTCCTGAAGAGAGTGGTTTTCCTCGGTCACGACTTCTTCTTCTTCTTCTTCTTCTTCTTCTTCTTCTTCTTCTTCTTCTTCTTCTTCTGGCACTGTCACTAACACTGGTTTAAAAGTTACTTTTTTCACTGAACGTTTTAATTTTTGAGGATTACAGATCTTTGGCATAGTGTGCCACTTCTTTTGTCCATGCCTCAAAACCCCAGCTTTTCCAGTCACGTACATCTTTCCAGTAAGGGTGTAAGTCACAAGCTACACACACGTCGTCGTACACATCTTCAGTGCCTAAAAGTTGACGAATCTTGTTTTCCCGTAGAGGTTGAGAAGTATCAAGATGAAAGCGCAAAGCTTTGAGCAGAATGAGTCTCTCGTGTACATTTAAAGGGACCACTTTCATGCTTTTTGGAGTGGTATGTACTGTTCGTAAAGAATCCACAAGGAATCGGATGGTAAATAAAATCCCAGAAAGCAAGTCACTAAGACACACACTACACGTCGACCCCAATTCAATGGACACAGTTCTCGTAATAGGTGTTGGTAATCCTCCACTGTTTGAATAGTGTCATTGATTTCAATCCACGGAATCTGTTGTATCACAAATGATAAAGGTCGTGACATAGTAGTTTGTTTTTATACCTCTTTTCTCTTACCTCAAACACTTCTCCTAGAGCGAAAGTAATGAACGTAGTGAATAATTTCTGACCACTGCCATTCCAGGAAACGGTTAAGAATGTCAAGAAAATCTTCAAATGTAAATGGTCTAAAGCGGAATAGTAGGAGGAACGCACCCTTAATCCAGAGAAATCGGGCTTGTTTGTTGACTTTTGTCAATTTCCTCTTGTGAATTTCTCGACACAAACGTTCTACAGTCACTAATTGAGATTTGGCTCTGGCAAGTCCCTGCCAAATGTCCTTGTAGATCTTCTCTTGCAATTCGTTTGGTAATGTTTGAAGATTATTTTCTACATGGGGTTTAAATACTTGTCTAGGGGTTGTACAATGTTTGACTCCTAGACACGTAGCTGGTTTCTTACACGACATGGTATGCCCACTTCAATGACGAGGTCCCACTAAAGGTAGGTAGTGACAATCTGGAGACCATCGAGCATGTTCCAGGTAAGCGCAATCTTTCTGTTCCCACTCGTGAAGTGACAGACCGCAACTGAAGCACCTGACTTTATCCCCTCTGCCCAAGTAGATAAATCCGGCTCTAGCTAATTCTTCGGGGGTAGGTCCTCCCAGATATTTTAGCCATTTTCCTTGGAAGGTTTGAATCCGACTTTCAAAGTCGCAGTATTCAGGCAAACGCACAGGGAACGAATATTCGTCTTTCACAGGTTGAATTCGATGAGGGTATGGTGAAATATGCAGGAGTTTGCTCAGTTTTACATGACATCCGTAGGGTGGTAGCCACATGGTTTCATAAGGATGACATCCACCATAAAAACCAGTGAAGTGAAAAGGTGTACGATAACGAGTGGCATCGCTTTTGCATCCATCAGGTTTGACACGCACAGCATCACTTTCCATGGTAGGTACAGTCGTAGCAAAATTTCCATGGTGAGGTACTGAATCGCTAAGGTCATAGCGTACGGCATCCCTGCCATCGCAAGGCACAGCATCGTACTCGAGTTTGCTCTTGCTTGATACTTGCTGTGTGAAAGGATTCATCTTTCTTGCTTGGCGTTTGTAGTGACAATAAACTATCGGTCTTGGACGTTGTCCCTTTTTATACTAGTCGTAATGAAGTCTCGAGCTTGTACATCGTTCCTGTTTTATGACTAGTTTTGGAAGTCTTCCTTTTTTTCTTCTTTAACAACGGTACTACCTTCTCTAAGGTACCGTCATACCTGAACCGTAGTGTGATGGGTGGAAATGCCATAGAAAGATAAGGACAGTGTGGAGCCCATTGAGTATGTTCCAGAATAGCTGAATCTTTATCGATACATCGATCCATACGCAACCTCAGGCCACAACTGAAACACTGTACTTCGTATCCTAATCCAGTCTCAGGTCCCAAGTAGACAAACCCTGTTCTAGCTAAAACATTCGCAGTAGGTAATCCTTCCCTATCCGTGGGCCATTTTTGAAACGTTTCCAATGGACTGGCACAACTGCAATAGTCAGGCAAGAAAACAGGAAAATGGTATGGTTTGAACTTGGAGTTCTCTGTGGGTTTCTCACTCGATTCTTGCTGTGTCGAAGTCATCCTTCTTGTTGGTGACTATCGTCTTGGAACCATTTTTTTATACCAGCGTGACCGTACGGTAAAGTGAAGTGATTGGGAAGCCGTATTCGCTTCTGGTACACGATTTGATAGACTTTTTCCAAGGGTCGACTGACGATTTGGTGTGTGGGTAAACGTACAATCTTGTGCGGTTCGTGTGTGGTCACTTTAAAATTTCTATTCTGTCCAGACTGCAAGGCTTCTTTCAAGACGCCAAAGTTCACCACTCGACTGGTGCGATAATTGAGAGTCAATCCTTTCACTTTGCACTCCGTGTACACTTCTCCTTGTTTGTCCCGGTATTCGTAGCCGTAAGTTTTGGGACCGCCACTTGCAAAACTTAGAATCTTGTCGTCGGGATGCTCGTCCGTCCATGCTCCTAAATTATCTCCTTCGATGTCAGGGTGAGGTTGACCCAGGCGATCGATGTAGATGCAACTGTCCGTGTCAAAATACAGCACACGATCTCCTAACAGTTCTAAAGCTTCGTACAGTTTTAAGCGAGCATGGGCTGTCACGTAAGTCGCAATGATGACATTTCCAGATTCGTTGGCTTCTACAAAGTCCAGTTTTTCTTCGTAATTGACTAAGATCAAGTCCTCACGAAGGACGTCCACGTGTTTCATGTATTTCGTTTTGTCGTGAATCATCTGGAAGTAGCGGGAAGGTTCAGTCAAATACTCCGTCTTGGGTAAACACGGTCGTTGTGCCATTTTACCCCACAAACAATTCAACATCACTTTGGCAAACGATCGCCTTCCTTCGTTTTTCTCGATGTGGTCTAAATGGATGCCTCCTGCTCCCAGTATTTCTCTTTGAATTTCTTTTGGTCTTCGGGAGTGACGCACCAGGAAGGATAACCGCTAGCTTCTTGTTTCAGTTTCAAAAAGGCATTCACGTAGTCTGCAAAAATCACTTTTTGAGTCTCGTCGCCTTTGTGGTATTTTTCTGTCTTGGGAAAGTGGTAAATTTCGTACACTTCTAACAGTTGGTATCTCAAGTCCAGAGCTTTAAACAATTCTACGCTGACCCACGTTCCCGTCAAGGCGCGTTCTTCCTGAGTGTGCTGACTAGGTTGGTCGTGGTTGCACGTTTCGGCACAAGTACGGCACAAGGGAAACATCAGTTTTCCTTGGCAATGGTGAGGTAAAACGGGATGGTACAAGTCCGTGGGAGGCAAGACTTTACATTTGATCAATCCGTCCTATTGTCTAATATTGTCCACGTCGATGTGTTCCGTCAGTATTGTGGATGCCCTGCGGGAAAGTGATAATATTTGCACACGTACGGATACAGAGAACACACGTCCAAGTATTTGATTTCCTCTCCTTTCTCCTCGTCGGCTTGGTATAGCAAACAGGTGGCATTCGTCCGTTCTCCGTACAAACTGTCTCTTGGGTTCAGTGGGTCCACCAGCTTGTAACTTTCCACGATGCGCTTAAACTCGGGATCGGTTTTCAATCGCTGATCGTACTCGTGTTCCCACATTTCTACCACTTGGTATCCTTGCTCTTCTAACTTCAAGCGTCGCTGACAAGTGGCCTGGTACAAGTCTTCCATGGTCCGTTGTAAAAACTGATTTTTAGTGTTACGTTGAGGGTAGCAGATAGGACATCCGTGAAATAAGCACCCGTTAAACTTGTACACAATGTTGGGGTTTTCTAAGTCCCAGCCATCCAATGAATATCTTCCGATGGCTTTCTCGCCTCCTCCGTTGCGAGCATGTTGGATCCATTTGTCTTCCTTGTCACACAAGTAATGTAACCAGCGTAGGGCTTTGACCGAGTACTGACGTTTGACAAAGTTCGTCGTTTGAGGACAGATGACAGCTAGGGTGTTTTCGGGCATGAATCGTTGGCGGTACACTAAGGAACACGCTTTGGCAATGGTGCAGGCTTCTTTCAAAGGATCTATCTCTCCGTGTTCCATGAACAGTTCTCGAAATTTTCCACAGCAACGCCGTAAAATGTCCACGTCGGAACGACAATATTTTAACATTTCTTCCTGAAAGTCGAAATGGCCCGAGGCGTGAGCGTGGTACCAAGCGTAGAAAGCTTCTCGTTGTTCGGTACGCATGTTGTCGGGGTCGTAATAGTGAGCCTCAGGCAAATGGGGTAGAACGCTATGTTGATTGGCTTCGGTATTGAAAAAGTGCGGTAAATAGCCCTTGGCCATTTCTGTCATTCCAAACGTTTTAGGCATGCGACTCAAAGGCATGGCCAAGTAACTCATCGAATCTTTAAACTGCACTTGGCCCACTTGCATGGAAATGATTTTGGCTCCGTTCAATGTCACTTTAGGACGTTCGGTACTTTGTTCCGTACAGTATCTCAAAAGAAACTGTCCATCGTATCCCGAGAAATTGTGAGCCATCACCGTGGCATAGCAATGACAATCTCCGTAACGTTCGATGTCTTCTTGGCTCCACGTCTCGTCGATATGGTTTAAGATCCATTGGGGAAAATTACCCAATTTGTTCGGTAACCGAAAGATTTTTTCACGTCCTCCAGGAATCTTGCTACAGTGAGGGCAATGAGCAAAGATAGGCTCTTGGATGCACTTCTCACACGCTCGATGAGCCACGCAGAAATTTGGAATGTGAATGCCAGTCTCCTGCATGCATTCGGAATCGAAAAAGATGAAATTCCCTTTCTTCTTGTGGTCATCTTCCTCCTGTATGGAATGGTATTTCTGAATGTAGCATTCGTGTTCCAAGTCCACGATTTGGCGACAAATGTGACATCGTTTCTTTCCTGAACAGACGTGAGCCTTTGCATTATTGGTACGTATGCCTTGTCCACAAGTAGGGCACAATCTCAGGAGTTGGCAAGCACATTTCTGCTGTGAACCTTGCTTTTTCAGATGTTGTTGTTAACAGGTAGGGTTGACAAACGTGCGCTGACAAGCTGGGCAATGAACTCGTTCTTGTCCTAGGTCCAGACAGGGTTTAGAGGCTAAACATCCCTCACATTTCGATCAGCAATGCTTGTGTTACTCTCGATTGTTATAGCCATAGTCACATTTCTTACAGTAATAACCGTATGACAGGAATGCAGTGATACTGGTAATGGCATCAAAATGTTCATCGTGATGATAGACGTGAATGTATTTTCCGTCTGTGAAATTTTTGCCTCGAAACAACAGAGGTCCGCGCACTTCTTGAGGGTGTACTTTCAAGGTGTATCGTGGAGCCAAGACGTCTTGCAATTTTTGCATTTCAGGAATGCCGCAGGGTGTGTCTTCGGATAGCCCTGCTTGCTGTAACAGGAGTTCTGCATCTCTTTGTTGTTTGGCTCGGTCCGATTGTTGAATAGTTTTCCAGGCTCTTTTCCATTCTGCCGTGTCGTTCTTGTCGGCATATGTTCGTCCCACCACGATGGCACGGGCTAAACATATCTAGTTTTGAGGGTTGTTAATTTGAACGATGCTGCGCTTGATGGTGCGAAGATTGTCTACCAAGATCACCTTTTTTTTGCCATGTCCTGTCCCTTGGGGAAGAGACACGTGGGTCATGAACAGTGTCGCTTTTCCGTCGGTGATGTGAAACTTGTCGTTGGATTGTTGTACGTGTTGAATCTTGCCCATGACTTTGGAAGGTGTCAATTCTGCTGGGCTGCTAAACTCGATCCAAACGGGGGACTTCAAATTGTTGTGATAAATAGAACGTCTCAAGCGATCGTCTTCTTTGGCTTGACATTGCCGTTTCAGTGTGGTTAACAAAGAATCACACACATCAGTGATGAACCTTTCTGCTTTCTCCAACGGTACGTCGGACTTGAAATCTTTACATTTCACTGCGTACGTGTAGGCCGTAGTTCTAAATTTTCTAGAGGAGCGTTTGTCCGTCTCTCGAATGTGGAAGTACTTTTCAGGGTTTACTGGTGGTGATGGACTTTGGTTTGGTGTAGACTCTCTGGGCCTAGATTCTGTTTCACTCATCTCATCTTCAAAATCGCTGGCATAAATTTGAACCAAGACTTCAGCTAATGTGCGAGGCGATAAATCACGTTCCAGCCTCTTACTTTCTTCTCCTTTCTTTACGAAATGATGCGATCGTTTCATCTTGACTGCAAAAAGTTAAATGCCTACATTTGAAACGCCACGGACCCCTATATATCCATGTCAGACTCAGACAAGCCGACGGACTACTCTCCCTCCTTTCGAGATAAAAGTCAAGATACTTGCTATATCTGTCAGAAGAAAGGGCATTAGACTACAGAATGTCCAGACCGTCAAAAAAGCAAGACCAGTGTCAAAAGAGACAAGAGTCAAGATACCTGTTATCATTGTAAAGAGAAAGGACATTGGTCTTCAGAGTGTCCTAAGAAAGAACAGGAGCAGGAGGAGGAAGAAGAAAAAGAGGTGCCCTCGGCAAAGGAAGAACCCCGCCACGTTCAGAAAGAGAATACAGAAAAGAAAAGAAGACGAAAAAAAAAGTCAGGAAGAAGAGGAGGAAAAAACTGTGAAAGTGAAGAAATTTAAGAAACAGAGAGAGTAAAGAAAAAAAACAAAGAAGAGTCTATGAACTTTTTTAAAAAGTGTTGTGTTATATTGTGTTGTGATATTGGAATGTAAAAATTTGTAACAGAATAGACCAGACTGAAAAAACGTAAGTGTCTCTTGGTTTTGATTGTTTAGAATATTAAGGACCTACACTCACGCACTCACACACGTACATCGTTGAGCAAACAAGGGATTTTGAGTTTTAATTGATTTTGGCAAAATGAATTGCTATCTCTTTTCGAAAGAAGTGAGTGGCCCTGAAAAGGGCCATTGGGTATTTTTTCAGAAAACAATCTCAGGAACGAGGAGTAATCCGCTTTAACTGCCTTAAGTCTTTGCCACGGCCAAGGCTTACTTCTGGACTTGCTCCTGTCAATGATTAGGTAGAAATCACTAGGGGTGGTATCTTCGGTGGGGTGTGTGTGTGTGTGTGTGTGTGTGTGTGTGTGTGTGTGTGTGTTAGGCATTCTCGTCCGTTGGTGTAGATAGTAAATAGGTGTGTGTTTTATGCTTTCTCATTCGTTGGTGTGGATAGTAAATAATGTGTGAAGTGAGTGTAAGGGATGTTTTCGTTCACGTCCGTGCTTGAAGTATATAAAAGCATAGCGTTCGTCATTCGCACCACATGGCCCAGCTCGGGGCCAAGAGCCCAGCCCGGGGCCAAGGGCCCAGCCCGGGGCTATAACCAGTCACAAAAGCGCTTAAGTGCACAAGCGACTATAATCCTTCAGTCAGTCATTCGCACCATTCAACGCTGAAAATAAAAAAATGGCTAGCAACATGGAGAGAATGATAAGATTGCAGGAGGTGGTAGACACACTAGGCATGGTGGAGGAGATGCTACTTAGAATGCAGCTTGGGGCTTATAGCCCGCGCAGATTGGCTATGGAAATCAACAATTTAAAGAGTGGAAAGGAGATATTAAATGAGATGATTAGAATTGAAAAGGACGAAAAGGAAGATATAGAAGACAAAAGGAGGATGAGGGAGTGGAACGAAAAAATAGAAAAGGAAGAAGAAAATGAAAAAAGGAAGAAACAGGAAAAGGAGGAGGAGAAGGAAAAACAGGAGGAGGAAAAGAATGAGAAGAAGAAAAAAGTGTAGGACAGAAAATAAGAAGTTGGTGGAGGAATAGAAGAACTTAGAAGAAGACAAAGAAGAAAACCAAAGGCCCTTTTCAGGGCCACTCCACTGCCTCGAAAAGATTTATTCTTTCTTGCCTAAATTTTTTTTATTCGATTGTATAATTTATATTTAATTCCCCAAAACATTACTCTCTTACCTAAAAAATTTTGTTAGTTGATTTTATAATTTGTGTATGATTGATTGATGTTCATCAATCTATGGAAAAAAAGAGAATATATAAAACATACTATACTATACTATTCACTGACACGAACGTGAATGATTCAAACTTTATATAGAAATGACGTCACGGTACTTGCTATACACAAACAGGAACGCGAATGATTCGTGTTTGTATATAGAAATGACACAGGTGGCATGACGTCACGGTACTTGCTACATTGTTGCAAGTGTCTAGGAGTTAAGGAATTAAATTGATGTAGAACACGAATGGTTCGTGATTCTATGTATTTAAGTAATTTGGTATAAGCCATCAGCCTACGAAACAGTGGCTGATTTTTTATAGTTGCTGTTTTTAGTACTGTTGATTGGCTGATGGCTTGTGTATAGAGAGTTATAATATCCACAAACACGAACGCGAATTATTCGTGTTTGTATATAGAAATGACACAGGTGGCATGACGTCACGGTCCTTGCTACATTGTTGCAAGTGTCCAGTACCGTGACGTCACCCTACCTGTTCCATTCCTCTTGTCGCTATACAAAATTCCCATTGAGGCTATACTATCCCAGGGTGTGCTAGTCGCTATACAAAATTCCCATTTACTCTACACAGTCCCAAGGTGAACTTTTGAGGCTATAAATCGTGTCCGTAAACGTGTCCGGGGGGGGGGGGTCTGTAATGCTAATTCCCATTGACGCTATATCGTCCCAGGGTGTGCTTTTGATGCTATAAATCTTGACGGCTATACAGTCCCACCCATGTTAAAATTCCCATGTTAAATTCCCATTGTTGCCAGGGTACAACCCCCCTAGTTTAACATAGAAGTCCCATTGACGCTATTCTGTCCCACTACACTACTTACATTCACTAAAGTTTGTCCACAGAGGAGCACAATACATTGTGCAGCAATAAGATTTGAATAATCTAATTTTGATATTCAATGAACAATTCTTAAATTTACGTAGAAGCATGTTTGTTCGAGTACACAAACATCGGTAATGTCTCATCATATCTTCATTATCTGACCTATTGAATTTCAAAATATGACCCAACTATGTATAACTATTGATATACGTAAGAGTATTGCCGTTAAGATGTAACGGGAGAGGAGATGGTAATTTGAAAGAAGTTGGCTGAAAGATATGCATACTGAATTTATTATTGTTACTATTATTATTATTATTATTATTATTATTATAGTGTCCAACAATTTTATTGCCGATGTGTTCAATTGTCTGTGTGCGTACGCCAGTTTCATCGCCTTACTGTTTTCTTTATTTATGAACGATCTGGAACCATTCTTAGCTAAAGGAAACAAGTGAGTTTTGGTAGAAACCATAGAGCTGTTGTATGTAGACGATTTAATTGTCTTTGTTGACGCTGTCAACCAGTTGAAAAATATGCTCAATAGACTACATAAGTACTGCCTAAAGTGGAAATTAAAAGTGAATATAAAAAGAAAAACCAAAGTGATTGTATTTCGCAGATGTGGCTAGCTCAGACCTTATGAAAAGTGGTACTATGACCCTACATAGGTAAGGAATGAATCATATTACAAATACCTAGGATGAACATTTGCTTCCAAAACTCCTGGGGTAGGTTGGGTGTTGGATTTTTAACGTAGCTACAACAATTTTTCAGTCATATCGCTACGATGTCTGCAGTGTGGCAGTTTATAGTGATGTATAGCACTGGGGCATCATGCCGCAGACATGTAGCATGATGTCCCACCCAGTCACATTATCCTGACGCCAGGCCGACCAGTCCTAACACTAACCTCTTAATGCTGAGTGCCAAGCGAGGCAGCTGTTAGTACCATTTTTGTAAGTCTTTGGTATGACTCGGCCGGGGATCGAACCCACGACCTCCCGCATCCGAGGCGGACGCTCTAACCACTAGGCCACCTGAGGTATGTGCCAGAAAAAAATATATCTTTGCATGCATTGAAGGGTTTGCATATTTTGATGCAAAGTCTTTCAAAATTTGGCAAAATACCTGCAACTGGATTGCTCCGTATATCTGACTCGAAGATAGCTCCCATTCTTAACTATAGGGCTGAGGTTTGGGGCGTTTATGATGCCAATGATATTGAAAGAGTTCATTTGTCATTTTGTAAATTTATTCTTGGTATATCTTAGTCTACTCCAAATGCAGTCGTATAATGAATTAGAAAGAATTAGCGCGCAGAACATAAGATATAACTGTATTTTGAAATGTTGGTTTAGAAATCTAAAAATGCCAAAAGACAGATATCCTAATCAATGTTACAGTCTACAACTAAGATGTGATGAAAATTGCGATTACTGGGTTAATGACGTTAAAAATATTCTGTTCACATGTGGATTTGGCTGTTTGTTGTGCCCAGTGGGTGAATAATGAAAATGCATTTCTTCGAATATTTAGCCAGTGAGGGGATGATATTTTTAGGCTAAAACTTCAGGACGGGATTAAATGAATGAAAAGACTACATTTCTATAGGTCATTGAGAATATAATTAAATTGCCAAAGATATCAACAATTTATAAGAGATATCGGTTTTTGTTACATAATCACCATACTTAGAACGGGTAACTTACAAATCAGAGCTAATACAGGAATATATGAAAATATTTGTTATGAAGACAAATTGTGTCAAATTTGTAACGCTAATATCGAAAATGAATTTCTTTTTATTATTGCTTGTCCGCTGTATGGAGAATTACGAAGAAACTGTTTAACCATCTTTGTATATACAAATCCAACTTTAGAAAATTTTGGTCTTTTATACAAACATGATGCTAGGAATCTTCACCACAAAGATCTTAGAGATTAGAGAAGCCGTTTTATCATCAACTCGTGCTAAAGGCTTCAGAGCAATATTACAACACTTCTGTTTGCTACTTACAGGCTGTAGAGTTCTGTATAATTTATATTGTGTAATTTGTGTGTAATATAAATTTGTATTTCATCCAGTTAGACAAAAGACAATAATGATTAATTGCATGAGCAACAGTTCCAACAGATACGATGTTGTTCTGGTACAAGCTAAGACACGTTTTGGTATCCCATGGGATACGGATGTGTAGCATGTGCCAGTGGCATGTATTACCAATAAGCACTATTATTATTATTATTATTATTATTATTATACAACTTTGTCAAAAGCTTTATGCATTAGATTACACACACACACACACACACACACACACACACACACGCCTATAGCGCTTTTTATCATCATGTTTTTTTTTCTTCTTCTAGTTACATTGTGCTTTGAAAGTATTTTTTCGATTCAACAATTTGATGTCATTATTATGTTCAATACGTCGTCGTTCATCGGGCGACCATCGCAACATTGATTTCATTTTAGGAGAGAACTCATTTTCCCTTGGATCCAGAATAATCCAGAAATACAACAGGCACTATTGTCACCCGCCCACATCAAACACGTCGTCCGATTACGGCATGTGAAATATTAAATCAGTCTTCTCCTTTGGGAACTATTCTCCTAAAGTGTTGTTTAGTGAAGAATAGCCTACAGCTCCAATAATACTAATAACAATAGTAGAATAACACCGAATACCTACACACAGAAGCATGAGTAATATAGTCATGAACCATGCACTGCAGCTGGAATTCAAACAAAATAAATAAATTGGATAGCGAAGTCAGTTAAAAACAATTACATTGATTTTTATGGCAATCAAACTTAGTCAAAAGGATTGCAGAAATCATTGTTTTGTTAGTAAAGTGTATAAATTATTACGACTCTATGGTCTTAAACTAAGTAACAGAAAGAAGCGAAAAAGTAAGTTATTAAATTAACAAAAAATTATTCTCTAAGTTACAAGATGAAAATTTAAGAGGAACTTAAAGTATGATGAATTAAATCCACACAAATGCTAAATGTTCAATCACAAGTTCAAAAGTAACGAATGTTCCGAATGAATTCCAATAATCTTGAACTTGTTGATGTACCCTTAGTCTTGAATATACTGATGTACCAACAATTTTGATGTATCAGAATAATATAATTTAGAATGTTTTGAAATGAATTCACAATAATCCCAAAGTAGTGTTTTATTCTAAAATGTCAAATAGCACGTTGTAATTCGAATGAATAATTTAAATATATGATTCCTTTCAAATTACATCTGAATTTGACAGTAAATGATTCTACAGAATGAGCTTTAAAAAAAAAAAGAAATGAATAATTTGCTTACTTCATTCTTATATACTAATTTCATTTTGCCTAAAACATAATAATAAGCCCAGGATGTGGGTCACAAGTTCGCTACCAGAACATTCTAGGTTTGTAAATAAGGCTAGTTATTGAACTCAAATGTCAGTAAAAAAAAACTTATTTATAACTTACGAATGTAACAAAAATTTCAGATACACGCAAAACTATATCCTCAATCATGGACAAAAGTTAACCACACAATATAAATTAAATACACATAACCAAATGCAATTATAAAATGTATAAAGTAACGATAAGAATTAAAACCAATGTATAATTATTGTTTTTAAAAATCATCGTATTGGTAGTGTGTCAAGTGAAAATCCACAGCGCTCTGGACAAAAAGTGTAATGTATACCTATATCGTGTGTTTAACTTTACGTCCATGACTGTGGATTCTTTTTTTAGATAGAGGTTGTGTACAAGTTTTAAACTCAGCCTTACTAATGACTTTATTTACAAGTCTGAGTTAATTTTCTGACTGGATGGTTGAGTATTGTGACATAGTTCATTTGTGTTGTATTTCCACATAAGTCAGGTATTATGAAATAAGTCACATGGATGAATTGCGAAATAATGTCGTAATAGAGTCGTGGAGATGTGTATGAAGGTGGAATTAAACAATTGTTATAATTCCTATTTCCTAGTATTGTTATTGTTTTAATATCAGTCGACAAATGTATTTAATGTTGCGTTTATTTTTTATTTTTAATTTGAGAAGAATACTTTATTTAAATTATTCATTGGAATTACAAAGTTCTCATTGCCTTTGAATTAAAAACTTAGTTCGAAGATTATTGTGAATTCATTCAAAGAAGTACTGGACAATACACTTCAGTACATTCAAGATCTGGAATTCATTCGGATTACTCTATTATTTTGAACTTGTGATATAACTTTTAGGATTATTTGGGATTTAATTCGTACTAATGTAAGTTCTTCTCAAGTTTTCATTTTATAACTTAGAGAATTTTTTGTTAACTTTTACAAATGTTGGTTTTGCTACGTTCCATTAATCAGTTTAAGATCATAGAAGCGTAACAAAAGACACTGATACAAACCAAAAAGAACGTACAAAGTTTTTTTTATACAATTGTGTGTGTGTGTGTGTGTGTGTGTGTGTGTGTGTGTGTGTGTTGCTCTGAGTCTAGATTATAAATTGGAACGGTTTTTCAACAAAAAAATTAGGATAGATATTAATTAAAATCTCTAATTAGAGAATACAATAACTGTCAATTTTCTTTCTAAATGTGGTAGAACAGAACATTTATATATAAAGTCTCGATGGCCAAACCTAAGTGAAAAAATAAAATTTGATATACTGTAGTTTTTATAAACTGATTACATTAGTCAGCAGTATCTAAACGATTTACTGCCATGAGTAAGTGTTATTAAAATATGTTATAATCTGAGAAACCGATTTAATTTTGAAATTCCAAAAGCTATATTAGAAATTGCAGAAAAGTTTTTTTTTTTTATCTATTCGAGTATATCCTTGTCGAGTAACCCTCTTTAAAACATGTTCCGTGTTATTCGGACTTTATACTACTAAATGCATTTCAAAAATATGAAGCACCGGGCAACTATACAGAGAAAATATCTAATCTTAATGCATGAATTAGAACCAATGATGATTTGCATCCAAACTCACGTGCTTCGTCACTAGAGCACACTACAAGTTTTAGCTCTGAGCTAAAGATTTACAAGAAAAAATATTTTTACATTAAAGACTGCCAACCAAAGGAATAGTTTCAACAAAGGACACGCAAAATGTAACGTGAAAACCATCCTGTTAAATAAAAACTTATTTTCGGGAAAACAAAATTGTTATGATATCATAGTTTACCGCAGTTAAAAGATATAATTAATGTTTACCCATTATTTGTCAAGCACTTTTACATTTCAACAATTTGTTCAAGTGCGTTTTCTTTGTCTCATGCGGTTTAGAAAGCAATAAGACATGAAATTACAAATTCGTATTGTTTATTCACAAAGAAAACCTTAATGAAAACATGGTTGATAATGACATATTAACATTTGGGCCCGACTAAGTATAAGAATTAGTCACGGGATACCGTTCATGCGGAGGAGTTAACGCCGTGCGATCACGCCAGTAACGGATAAGACGGGATTAGCAAAAGAACGTTAGAAAACACTGCCATGCCTGTAACATTGCGTCAGAACGATGTCAGAACTACAGGATTTCTGATCCAGGCTTTTGAGATTTTTTTTTTTACAGATTTCGTAAGTATCTGCATTACCTATTGTTATGAATGAAATCTTTCGAATGGGCACCTCCTTTGTACTCGCCCCCATTTGGTCTAAAGCAAATCTGAATGATGTATCCCTCTCTAAGAGAGTAACAATTCAGCTTATGACATTTATCGTAATTTTTTTTAATGGTTCTTTAATTGTGTTGATCTTTGCCTCAATTTTCTATGCATATAGGGTATACAGCCTGCAAATAAGCACGAGAAACAAAAACAATCAAGACATACGTCCAGGTGAAATGTCCTAGAGCTGATTTCGAAATTCAACTATTTTTATTTCGCTGTAAGAAACTTATCTGCCAAATTAACGACACCGTCAAGAGAACAAATATGGCATATATGTATGCAGGTATCTTTACGGGAAAACTCGCGAGTCAACTTTCGGCTTTTGTAATATACACTCCATACCAGTGGATACGTCCCATCGATGATATCGAAATGAAATGGCAACAAGGAAGGAATAAAATATAACGACTTCCATTCAGTACATCCGTTACAGCCAGTCATCGAGATTACGCAGGATTGGCTCGGATGACGAGACCTTCGATAGCAGATCGAAAGAACTTTCAGAACGCTGAAGAAAGCAAGATTATGACAAGTACCTGACAGTCAAGACAAATCCAAGGGATAAACAAGAAAAGAACACCGATCTTTTCAAATACTTAGAAGAAAAAAACGGTGAACGAGTACCCGTTTTTCTCTTATACCATCCAGATTGTCTTCAAACAGGTCCATACACTGTGGCCCACTTCTGAGACGCAAAACTTGCGACATGTTCTTCCCAATAAAACCACCTGTACCCTAACGCAGAGTAAAAATAAAAACACATCTAAGAGACATCTTGTAGGAGCAAAATTGCAGTCGCCCACAAACCAAACACATAATCGCACATCCGAACCTTGTAAAGGCAAAAAATGCGAAACTTGCCAGCTCATGATGAAAACTGGCAGAATTACGATCTAAAAGCTGAATATTCATTACACTAATATTAAACTCGGAATATAAAACATGATATAGCTCATCACGTGCAGGGTATGTGGTCTCCAGTATGTTGGAGAGGCGGAGATACTTAATAAAAGAATGAATCATCACAGATCTGAATGGATGCCACCCACCACCCACCCACCCTCCAAAAAAGGAACTGAAACCCAGAAACACTTTCACGAATATTATTTCTACTGGGACAGCACAAACACACTTGGAGTCCAGAAAGTACGGCACAAAAAAACTTCTAGATCCGCCGCCAAAGGAAACTCCAGGAACATGAACCAAGAAGAATTAAAACGGGGATCTCCACGAACATAAATTATTATTGTTATTATTGTTATTGTTATTGTTATTATTATTATTATTATTATTGCTGTCATTGTTCTTCTTCTTTGTTAGGTATATTTAATTTGTATTATTTGTTGGCTTTTCTTAATGATTATATGTTTCATACCAATTCTGTATTTTTTACTTGGTCTTGTCCCAAAAAAAAAATACACTGTGTGCCTCACCATGGACATTTGGTTTGTAAACAACATAATACATAGCTAATATTTTTCTATAATTATGGATTAAATAGTCAGATCAGTATCAATAGCAGTAATCATGTTTATTTAGGTCTGGGTCAAGGGCATCAGATTTTCACTTGGAAATTCCTTAGCTTGTCGACAACTTTGAATGTTTTAGACAGGAGAATGACCTACATCCGGGCTGTATTATTGTGTCTTACGTTTCTTTAATATAGTGTTGTTTACTTGAAAAAATACTCATTGCCTTAACATCTTAAAGCAGAATTGGTCTTTTTGTTGTGTTCAGATTTTCATTTAGGCGGAATTACTTATTCAGATTATTACTTACTGGAAGTGCTCATCAATAATATTCTTCGAATGGAACATTAATTTGGAATTATAGTCAATTCAAACAAGAACATTTTTGGATTATATTATTGCGATAGATTGAAAGACTGTTAGCACATCATTACAATTCAAGCTATTGACACAATACTACGGTCGAGACGACAAGTACATCAACACATTCAATACTGGAACTGATTTGGAATACCACTGGAATTCAGTTGGAACTATATACATTTGGATTTGTAATAAACTTTTAGGATCACTCGGGATTTAGTGCTCTAAGTTCTTTCTAATTTTCACTTTGTATTCTAGGTAAATAAATTATTCGCTGAATTTTACAAAACATTTTGTTTTCGCTCATTTCTATTACTTAGTTTAAGACCACAGAATCGTAACATTCTTCTTCTTCTTCTTCTTCTTCTTCTTATTATTATTATTATTATTATTAAAAGTAATAGTAGTAGTACTATGTATGTATGTATGTAAGTATGTATACAAAGAGGATTACAAAGAGAAATTGATATTCTGATAAATAATATTCACTTTCATCAGTTGATATAAATGTCTTTTCAAATACAATTTTTGTCGTCTTTGGGTGCTATTTCATGGTGTTTGGGTGCTGTTTAATGGTGCTTGGGTGCTGTTTCATGGTGTTTGGGTGCTAGTTCATGGTGTTTGGGTGCTATTTCATGGTGTTTTGTTGCTAGTTCATGATGTTTGGGTGCTAGTTCATGGTGTTTGGGTGCTGTTTCATGGTGTTTGGGTGCTGTTTCATGCAGTCTGGGTGCTAGTTCATGGTGTTTGTCATTTTTAGAGGCTATGTACTGTCTTTACACCAAGACATTCATTGTATTTAGAACTTCTTGATTTAATATTCTTTTAATACATATTCTTGACAGTATTTGGGCTTTGTAAAGAGGTTCGTAGATGCGTATGTTTTTTATGTACGTTTGAACCATTTGCGCGTTGTAAATAAGTTTCATTGGATGTGCGCTTGATGGTGTTCGAGGATACCTAAGTAGCTACCTGGTAATCACTCGGCCATTTGCCTTTGACCTGCATCCCTCAGGGGCCAACGGATATCTAACTAGCTACCTGGTAATCACTCAGCCATTTGTCTTTGACCTGCCTTCCTCAGGGGCCAACGGATATCTAACTAGCTACCTGGTAATCACTCTGCCATTTGTCTTTGACCTGCCTCCCTCAGGGGCCAACGGATATCTAACTAGGTACCTGGTAATCACTCAGCCATTTGTCCTTGACCTGCATCCCTGTCTCCAACGGATAATCGTTATGAGTTTCATTCATTTCTTTTATCGATAATCCAGAATAACTTCCAAAATATATTTCCGAATCGTCATCAGTATTACCAGGTATTTGTATTACTTCATAAATTTAATTAATCCATTGAAGCTCAGACGTTGGAAGTGGTTGCAACATAGACTACTCGCATAAGCTGCTATTATCAAGATACATTATCCAGTTATTCTGCAACGCTCCGATAGCCTAGTGGTTAGCGCGTCCGCTTCGGATGCGCGCGGGTTCGAACCCCGGTAGAGATATACCAAAGACTTATTTAAAAAATGGTACTTGCAGCTGCCTCACTAGGCGCTCAGCATTATGAGATTAGTGTTAGGGCTTTTCGGCTTGGTGTCAGGATAATGTTATTGGGTGGGACATAATGCTACATGTCTGCGGCATAATGCACCTGTGCTAGACATCACTATAAACTGTCACACTGCAGACATCGTAGCGATATGACTCAAATTGTTAAAGCTACATTTAAAATCCGCACACGCACATACACACACACACACAGAATAAATTCCTAATTAGGAGATCTAACTAGTCTTACCTGTTGTTTCGAAATCGCGTTTTTTTTGTTTTTTTTTTTTTTCAGTTTAAGCTGGCTGATGCTATCAGTCATGTATTTTTCCATATGCTTCGGTACACAACTTTGTTGTCCATTAGTACTTTTCCGGGCAGCAGGTATTTCGAGATCGCCATGATATCCCCCGAGATTGCGAAACATCACAAGTACTAAAGTTCTCGCAGGAGAAATATTTAGTTGTAAATTACAATGAGTAAGCCGCGCATCAATATTTACCCGCAGTGATCAATTAATTTATCACCATGTTGTTTCTTGATGAGGCAGGAAGTTACATGGTTAAAATCAGTAGTTTCATTATCCCGGGTCTTACGAAAGCCTCTCTTAATTTTATCATATTAGATCACTTAGACATTTTTCGAAAGCATCTTTTCCGCAGCAATTCAATTCATGACCATACTGTAACATCACACTATACAGGGTCGCCGGCAGAATTATTTTCAGGGAGGGGGGGAGGGGGCGGCAAACATGTAGTGGTCATCAGCTATTGGGGCACTTGCCCCTATATGCATATCCAAATGGCGGTTGTTTGGTTACTTGATTCGTATTATCGTCCTCAGGCCCGGCCCTAGGGCAAGGCGAACGAGGCAATCGCCTTGGGCCCCGCTCTTTCAGAGGCCCCGCGCTGCTGACGGAAATCAACTCCGCAAAGCAATTTTTGGCTTGGCTCCCCGCTCATCGCTTTTGCTGCCTTGGGCCCCGCAGATGCTAGGGCCGGGCCTGATCGTCCTTGCTGATCTTAACTTTTTGATTTAATGTTTCGGAGTCAGGATAGTTAACAAATGATGCCTTCAATTCAACTTGATAATATTTCAATAGTAGGATATTTTTTCCTTTCTTGGGTAGCACAACCCTTTGACATGGTTTTCCAGAGGTTTGTCTGTGATACTAACGCAAAGGTATATTCTTCATAACTACTTCCTCTACTCATGTTAGCTGCTGTTATGTGTCAGCCAGGAAATCGTTTTCATCCATACATAATATTCTCTTTTCATAATCTGATATTATTGTACGTTCAATAATACTTTCTCTTATTTTCATTGCAAATCCGTTTTCGGTATAATCCATCATCCCACCCATAACTATTGATACTGTCTTTTAATGAAACAGAGAGAATGATATCACCAAATGTACCTTCTCAACAAGATTTTTATACTTCGATATACGCACAGCTTTGTAGCCAGCAGGAAATAAAGCTGTCAAAAACAGCCTATTGAGAACATTTATTATCATTATTCAGAACTATTAGATACTCTTTTTATGCTGTTTCTTTCGGAAATTAATGTAAATATTTCCCCAAAATGGCTGATATTGTAAGATAGATAAAAAAAAAAAAGAAGAGAATATCGTTCATATTCAAACCTCTCCCTAGGTTTAGTCGAGTTGCACTTCATTTGCATCAAAAGCATGTAGGGTACTGTCGTTAACGTTATTTACGTTTAGCACAATCACTGCTTTACTATTAAAAAGGCATCAATTTCTGCCTCTTTTCTACCATTTTATACGTATTTTTGACAGAATACTGAATTTTATTTTCTTGCTAGCAATTTTGCGCATTGTTTACAATTGATGGAATTTGTTTCTTAATAAGAACTTTTCTAAGTCATTATTTTATTGGCATCTCCTGTCCACTGGAATTTCAAAATATTTTAACAGATGTTTTACTTCTTTTTTTCTTTAAAATAAATCTGTGCTTGGAGACACCAGGGGACTTATTGAAGATGACACGGTTTTTCTTGCATTTGAAATGGGCTCTATTGTTTTATAATGTTCTAATGTCATTTGCACAAAATACTTCTTCATATCTTGGTGTTCTGCAAAATGGTCTAATTTTAAAATCTTTTCGAGAGCACGATCTCTAAAATTTTGGTCCACAGCCCTGGGTAGACGTGTAAGGTATTACCAGTACGGTAGTTTACCGCAGTATTTTGTTTCCGGTGGAACGTACCACAGTACTTTTTCACTGTACCGGTACTTCGGTAATTTCCGTCAGTTAGGAATCTATGGAAATTCATGAGTAATCTTGTTACGAATTTTGTGATATTAACAGCATGTTTTCATTTAACAGGACAGAATAATTTCAGAACAAACTATTATTTTTTCTGCCAAATAATCTTTTGTCACAAATAAATTTTGAATATCTTTTAATCAGGGATGCAGTGAAATATGTGTTTCATTTGTAAGACTGTGAATCATCCTAAGATTTTCTTCAGAGCAGTTGTTTTCTGTCTGAATTTTACATTTATTTCTGAAGTCCACTAAAGATTTTCTCGTTTCATGAGTCAGTGTCTTGACCCTCTCTGATAAGTATTTCGCCCTTGTGTTGGCCTCCCACTCAACGGTTCCCTTGCCTATTATATCGATACCTGTAGCTAGTAAATTGTAGGCTTCAGTGTCAAGACTTCCTATTTTTATTAAGTCTCTCTCTCTCTCTCTCTCTCTCTCTCTCTCTCTCTCTCTCTCTCTCTCTCATGTCTTTCATAGGGTGCCAGCTATAATATAATCTTAATCATCACACTTTACTAACATTTTATTTAAGTTACAACGTATGCATCAAATAACATACACACAGCAAATTCATCTACTATAAAGCACTGACAATTTAATTTTCGGGGGCAGGGCCTGCGGTTTTCCTTTTGAGCTGAAATATTTTATTATTGTTTATCTCAAGATAATTAATTTTATTTCAA